>VDFB02058965.1:0-16990 GCA_007258455.2 Sequoia sempervirens
TGTGGCCTTTTAAATTTTTCTTCTGATTTATGGACCTTTGTGGTCTTTGAAAATTTCCTTTTTGCTTTGATGGGCCTTTGTGGCCTTTGAGATTTTTCCTTTGATTTTGGATCAAATTTTCTTTTATTTTTGCATGCCTCTTCGAGGAGACATGTTGATCCTTTGATACATGTGAATTTTGATATGGAATCTTTTGACATTTGGAACCCAAATTGCTTCCAAGAGCAATAAGAGAGATGGTTGGAGATGAATGGTATGGAGGTATTATGGATGAGTTAGTGTAGGTAGAATTTTGAAAGGGCATCAAGGATGCGTGCCTTTGTTGTTCTTGAGGAATAGGATATGGACCTAGGATAGATGGAAGGTTTGATGAACTAGGCTGAGGACCTAGGATAGATGGAAGGTTTGGTGGATTAGGATGATGACCTAAGATAGATGGAAGGTTTGATGGACTAGGACACTTAGGTGTATAACCAAGGGTGTGATAATATGGGTTTTCTTGAGCAAAAAGGGGCTCTAGGATACCTTGTTCATGAAGGCCTAATCCTTTGCCTTTGTATTTCATACTTTGACACATTCGTTTACTAATGGGATATGTGTTGTTTGGAAAACAAGATGCAAGTCCATTTTGGGGAGGATATGATATGGATGAAAGGATAGGTGTTGGAAGTAAAACGAAGTGGATGAAGGTGGAGGATCCCAATTTGTAGGTGTGGGGTTCTTGGATAGCTTGCATAGGTGTGGTAGGATCTTTACATGGGGATGATGGGGTACTTTGATCTTGACTTGGAAGAGGATCACAAGGTGTAGAAGATGAAGTAGCTTGCTCTTCATTAGGTGTGGAATCATCATGTGGTGGTGTGAAAGCCATATCTTGATCTTGAGAAGGATGAACATCCTCAGGGAATGAAGGGATATCCTCGAATGGAAGCATATCTTGATCATTGGGAGATAGGGAATCATTAGATAGGATGGAAGAACTATCATGCTCTTGGGATGTAGTGGAATCTTGAGATGGTATGGATTCATTAGATGTGGTGGAAGGAGGACTTGGAAGGATACTTTTCTCTTGAGATGGAAAGGAATGATTGTGGATGAAAAGTGAGAGGAGGGGATCATCATAGAATTCTTGAGAGATTCGGTCTTAGTTAAAGATTGGAAGAACTTGTGGAATTTTGGTATCATTGGATGAAGTGGAAAGAATGCTTTGATCTTGAGGTGTAGAGGAGTCTATGATAGCATGGTTTAGACTGAGATATTGACATGAATCATTGGATGTAGAAGATATGATAGAAGAAGGTGGTTGTATGGAATCGTTGACTTGGGTGAAAGAATCCTAAGATTTATTTTGGCTTATGGGAGATGATGATAGATGCATGAAATGGTAAGATTGTTCAATATCCTTTGTGTTTGCAGACTTTGATTTGGGCTTATTGAATTTTTGGAAAAAATCAAAGAAATTGAACTTGGATGACGTAGTTGTTGGTGGAGAAGGTGTCATGTCCATATTTCTATTAGAGGAATAAGAACAAATGTCTGACAACAAATATCCTTTTGTGGTTGTTTCCCTTTGCATATCCCAAATTTGTTGTTGAAGGATTTTTATTTGATGAGTTAAAGCATTCAATTGATCCTCATCTGTTTCAGCCATGGTGGTTTGAGTTTCACTATTTTGAGTTTTAATGTTGGGATTTTTGATATCGAAAGTTTCACTACTTGGACTTCCTATGTTTTCCGTTTCAAATTTGGGTGTTCCAAGTTCCTTGTCCTTGAGTCTTCTCTTTTGTGATCTCATTTGGACAGGCATACAAGTGTTATGATTTAGACTAAGCTTTGATCTAAATTTGAAATAGTGCCAAGGATTACAACTACGTCAAATAGAATGACAAATTCTATTGATAAGACTAAGTTTGATTTGATTGTATAACGTTGTTTTGTGATTAAAGGATGACAAATACCGATGATGAAACTAGGTTTAACAATCAAAGATATGATAGATTTTGATGATTTAGGCACTTTGAGATGTTTAGATCTAGGTTTAGTTTGGAGAATTCCACTTGTATAGGTCCATTTCGACATGTTTAGACTTCTAAGGTATCTAAGGAATGATCTTGGACTTGGATTTTTTATTCAAGATGTGTAATTAAGGTACTCAAAATGTTGGAAAAGTCTTGGATTTTGACAATAGTACATCATGTATAACTCTAGATTGTTCTTACAAGCTTTCTTGTAAAAATTTAAGGTTAACCTTTCTCTAAAGTCGTAGAGCATAGACAAACGTTTTTGATGTTGTTTTGGACTAAGAGGTTTGATCCTTGGTTTTCTAATCTTGATCTTTCATGAAATCATCGTGTAAATCCCATATCCTGACTCTGTTTTGCCTAAGGAAAGGTTGAACACTGTTGAAAGGACTATTTTTTTTTAAGATGGATGGACCTAAGTTACTGACTTGTCTACCTCAATGAATGTAGTTCTGAATCAAGGTTTTCACTTTCAAAAAGTAACATTTTTTAAGGTGTTTTGTTTGAGTTTCATTTTGAAGACACATCAAGTAGAATATACACTCCTAAGGCTATGTAAGACTGTATTCTTTTAGATTCCATGTGGGTTTTACCCCAACCGCACTATCTTTAGCTGATGAATTCAGAAGCTTGGCTGCACGGGCTCCCCCTTACAGTGCACTCTCTTCTTAGGCTAACCAAGCTTCCATTCCCCATGAAACTCCCATGGTGAACTGATCATCTTTACTAAAAACTGTGAGAATGTGGATGCCTTAGCAACGACCATTGCTGCACCAAAGAATAGATAAAAGATTTTGGAAAATCTACAACAAGGGTTTTAATTCAGACATTTCATTTGTAGGGAGTGACCCATGTGGCAAGAGTCCCTTTTGATCCATCTTATCAGAGCCACCTACGTGATACTTGAACTTTCCCCAAGTATCCACATTTATATCTCGATTGGAAGTCGCTTGGCTTTAGCGTGTTGCCGATTGGGTCGTTCCCTTGGGTGAGTAATTTTTCCCACAAGGCAGGCCCTCTAGGATAAACAAAAGCAAGCAAGCATACCCGTAGTTCGATCAATCTTTATTTCGTATGAAAAAGAGATAACACACGCTATATGCTCCACTTACATTCGCACATAAACAATAATGAGTTTGGCTTTTTGGATCACCCAGTTAAGGGGAGAGCATATGCCTACCATCCATCACATACAAAAGACATGGTGTTCATTAACTCATTAATTAAGCTATGTTCCTAACTTAACCAAAAGGAAACATGGTGTTCATTATCCCTTTACTTAAGCTATGTTCCTAACTTAACCAAAAGGAAACAAGTAAATAACATCCAGCCCCTGCAATATGTTAGTAGTTTATGTTTTGAGTCTTTGACAACGAATTTGGGAAAACCTGCAAAGCACAACACAAAATGTGAGTTTTTTGATTTGGTGAAAAATTGCAAGAGGTGCCAAAACAGAGACAAGATGCGCCAAAAATATAAAAATAGTGCAGAATGGTCCTAGAACAGGTGAAAATGGTCTCAGAACAACTTGCAAGATGCACCAAAACTCAAGCAAGATGCACCAAAATAGAGACAAGATGTGCCAAAACTCCAAAAATTTCCTAGAATGGTCCCGGAACAGGTCGGAACAACTTGCAAGATGCACCAAAACTTAAACAAGATGCGCCAAAACTCTGAAAATAGCCCAGAATGGTCCTGGAATAGGTGAAAGTGGTCCCGAAACAACTTGCAAGAGGTGCAAGAAACTCAAGCAGATGCCAAAATAGAGACAAGATCTTAAAACTCTAAAGCAGCTAGAATGGTCCCAGGAATAGGTAAAATGAGTCCTGAGAACAACTTGCAGAGGTGCCAAAACTCAAGCAAGAATTTTAAAATAGAGACAATAGAGCAAAGGCTCGAGCTCTTAAAATTGCCTCAAAATAGGTATAAAGGCTCTCAAAGTCTCAAATTTGAACCTACGATCACAAATTTGCAAAAGTTAGAAACAGTAAAGGCAAGGCCCGTGGTGAGCCATTTTATCGTGTGTCGAATGTGGAGAGATTCAATGTCAACAAAAACCTTAATGAAACGGTTTACATTCAAAGTTTGATCAATTAAACTATTATATTTGTAATTCAATCAAACCTTTCAAATATGTATCATTGTCCTCTATTTCTAGGGATTTATTAAACCATTTAGCCCTCATATTTCTATGGGCACAATGGTTGTTAAAATGAAAACCTAGAAAACTAGATTTGATGCTTAATATGCAAGCTAAGATGATTTCTATGTGCAAATGTGTGTTGGAAGGATTAGTGGTATGCTTCTAAATGAAACAAAAGGATGATGAATACGATGATAAATGAAGGATGATGTTGATGACAAATGGACAAGTGTAGATGAGTGAGATGATGTGAAACTAAAATGAACTATTCATGATTATGCGTATGATCAAATGCAACAAAAAAGCAAACTAATCTAAAATGCAACTATGATGCAATGGGGATGATAAAATGAAACTATGAAGCAATTAATTAATCTAAAATGAGAATGCAAAGTAACAAATGATATGAAAACTAATTATAAGACTCCATGAAAGCTCCAAGCTCCTAAGAGAAACTTGCATAGTAACTTTACTTCAATTGTGGATGATAAATGCAAAGGCAAGGGGGTGTATTTATAGGGTTTCTCAAGCATTTTGTGAGGTGACACCTATCAACAGTCTAGATTCAAAGGAGAAAGAATAGACGATGGAGATGGAAAGAATCAGGATGTCCCCTTGACCAAAGACAACATGCCATGTGCGTGAGAGGAATCTCTTGACCAATGGGCAACATGCCATGTGTGTGGGAGACCCAAGTGTGTGAAACAAAGACCCATGTGCTCCAAATTTGTTGGAAGTGTGGGGGAATAAAGCCATGTGCCTTTTCCAATTGGTGGAAGTGTGTGAGGATAATTCTAATTAATAATTAGGCTTATTTATTTTCATGTGACCTTTGTGAGGTGGCATAAGAAAATGTAGTAGACATGTGCTCTAATTCTTAATCAGGATTAAGGAAGATTAATTAAATAAACACGTTTAGGATACTTTGTTTATTTAATTATTTAGAAGAATATGATTTTGGAGAATTAAAAGAAGAGTGAACAATAGAAATAAAGTAAGACTTTATTTATACGTAGTTGAAACATTAATCAAATAGCTTGTATTTAATTAACTTAACATGATGACCGTTTTTAGGTGTATACAAAAGGCATCTCCCATCAACCTTTCATGGTTTTCACATAAGTTTACCACAAACCTGGACATGAACAAGAACCCATCAATTGTCCACCTCGTGTGGTTTTCTGGATCCTCCCACAAACTCTTTCAAGATCCATGAACTGCATTACACTGGTGCTTTTGTTTGCCACTATGCTTGTACATCAGGGAAGTTATATATCACAAATTTGAAAAAACCATACTAGAAAAGGTTTCACATTGCATTCCTTAAGAACACAATGTTCTTAATTGTAGTCACTATTATCGATCATTGCCACTCAATCTTGAACATAGACAACCACCACTGCCACTGGAAGCTGCCCTTGAATTTAGTCATTTTGGCATGAAATGGGAATGGAACATTGGTTATTATTCCCCTCCCACAATGTGAAATTTCCACTTATTCACATAACTAGGAACACTGGAAATTGAATCATATATGGGTGCATGTTACTGTTTGGATCTTGCTGCACATGATCACCATTTCCAATGAATGTATTCACCGACCAATCATCTTCTAACAAAGTACAACAGTTAGAGGATCACCACAATTAGAGGACCTCTGCAGCCATTTTCTCTCCAACACAATCATTTTTTAGCATTCACACACAACACTGAAAAGCTGAAAGAAAAACACACACTGCCACACAATGGAAAATAAAATGCCACCAAAGTTGATAAGTAGCCCCATAGTTGGTGACTGATGAGAGGTCGTTGATTGACCTCCAACCTCTAGTGCCTCCATCCTCTAGTAGTTTGCTACTTGATTAGTAAATTTGTCTTTTGAGGTTCATATTGTCAATTGTGAGGAAAGAATATATCCTCCCCCCTTAATGCAAACTTCTTACAAGAAGTGTCGGGTACCACTGATAATGCACTCCAATACAATTTGTTTGTTAAATAAAATAATATGAAGATCTATACTTTTTAATCATTTTAGAAGACCAATAAAAAAGACTTCCTAATAAGTACTATCCTACCTCAATAGAAATTTGTCACTTCGTTCTTCAAGCATACCGACTATGACATCTGGATCTAACAACTCATTGCTAAGAGAAGGAAATCGATCCTTAGCCAAGCCCAATACTTCTACGCTATGTCTCTAATGTCAGGCACATGAACTCATCACTATCATCATTATATGAAGACTCGCCTTGCACACTATATGGAGTTTCACATAAGTCTTTAACTTGCAAATTATATGAAGATTTACAGCATTTCACAAACCATTCCCAATAGGCATGATCTTCACACAACCATCTGCACAATAAATATGAATAATAGCATGAACAAATGAAGATTTGTTGACAATGAATCCACAAATCACTCAAAACTGCTCGGGTTTGCTAAAACACATGTGGCACAATCATCAACCAATACAAATATCATGGCTCCCTGGTATGTGAGTTGGAGAAGGCCGTGACAAGGCTCGAGAGAAAGGATAAGAGTGCATCGCCTGATGTGGAGAGATTGAAGGGTGTCTTCCTTAGCCTTGATCTTGATAGCCTCTCCAAATGAAGAAACATGATAAAAAAACTGCAATACCAAATCTCACTGCAGACCAACACGGATGCCACACCTTATGCCAAGGACAAATTACCATATCAATGATCTATATTAGAGAACTACTATCCAAAACTTTGCACGATGCCTTTGAGTCTTTAAGAATTCATTTATGAGCCTAATATTTTATCAGGAACTAACAAAATCCCCTTATCGCCAATTGATTGCAAAGAATTGTATAAAGTGGATTCGATAAATGCACAGGCCCAACTTTTTCAGTAAAATAGAAAATGAACACAACCTATGCCATGATCAAGAAGACTAGGGTCGATCTGAAAAGATAGAAACAAATATAATGCACCGCCAAGAAAGGAGTGCCACCGGTTCAATGAGAGAGTGTGCAAGCTCACCTAGAAAACCAAGCCATGAAAAAAAATCACCTAAAAAGTGGTACTCAAATAATTAGTTAGAAAACGAACACCCAAATCCCAAGACAAGTTCACAAGATAACAATAACATATTCCTTCCACCTATCATAAGCAAAACATAATCCACTTAATAAATTAGGTGTTTCATTTTGGCTTCATTATTTCCATTAAAGGATGTCATATGATGAATTATAATATACATCATAAGTTGGTCAAAAAGTGTGTCCCTCGTATAACCCTTTTCTATGTTCAATTTCTAATGCAAGAGGCTCAACATTTGAAACCCATAAATTTTGATTTGGAAGGCCATTGGAGCCCCCTTTTTTAAAATTACAGAGCTCAAAAATATCTACACAACAAACATCCTTGGAAGTGATGCCAAACAACCCATTTTTTAAAAAATTATCCCAAAAATAAAGTCCATAGCCTAGAAATTGAGTTTTTATGTTTCATAGTCCAAAAACTGTATTCTTCATATATTCAACATTAGGAGCAAGGCTGATATACCTTTCCTAAAATTGTCCAAGAGTCCAAGACTATATCCTTTCATGATTGTTTGCTTTTTACAATATATTTATTGAAAATTAAGGTGTCTCAACCTTTGCAAGTTCCTATAATTATTTATTTATTGTTTGGTATTTCTTGTAATTGATTGTAAATTATCATATTTTATTATTATTTTAATTAGTCTCACATGAAAATGGGGCATATAATTTTAAAGTGGTATATTTTCCAAGTGTGGGTGCCTTGGAATGGGTGTTGTTAGATGTAATTAAGGTGGCTATTCTTAGCAAATTTGAAGTGTCCTACTTAAAGGGAATCTACAATGCAATATTATGATATGTAAGATCTTGGAAGAGGGAGGTTACTTTGGAATCTTGACCAAATTTATGATAGGTGATTACACTTATCATGTAGCTTTATTTTGATTTATGAGAATTACAAACTTAGGTGCTCATGTTGTGTGAGTGGTTGTGATGCCTTATGACAATTGTAAGATATTATATTGATTTACTATTTTTAGTAGATTGTACAATCTTCCTAGGTGGATGTTGGAATTGGGGTCCTACTTGGGCACCATAGTGCTAGGAGGGTTTAGTAAATAATTTTGTAAAACCAATGGTTTATAAGTTACTCATTGCTTATACATTGGGTGATGGAGTTGTAGCTTGATATGAGAATTTGTAGGCACACAAGTGGTGCTAGAATGCTACAAAAATTACTCCATATTTGAATGCTGATGAATTACTCTTGTAAAGACTTACATTGAAAGTGTATTATTTATTATTTCAAATTTTATAATACAATATATAGCTTTTAGAGTGTGGGGTTTTTGTCCTAAACATATTTTCCTCATATAAACCACTATGCTATGGTTACATCATTTATTTATTTATAAGTGTGTCTCTATTTTTTATAATTATTTTGGACTAGATTTAAATTTATTTGTACAAAATCCCCTAAATATTGGTGTAGTAGGTTGCTTTTGCATACCTTGCTTCCTTACAACCAATATTAGAGCATGATCACCTTTGGTTCTAGTTGTTGCATATATATTTTTTTGAGCTAATCATATTTGAGTGGGAGCTTACAATGCAAAATAACAAAATTAATGATATTTGTTGCAGAAAATATATATGGTAAACACATCTCAAAGGATTAAGGTGGAAAAAAATTAGGCACAAATTTTGACACATGAAAAATTAAAATGGAAGATCTATTGATCATCATGATATATGGGATGTTGTTGATACAAATGTTTAGAGACCCATGGATCTCACTTTAGCTTTTCAATATGAAACTAGAAAGACAAAGGTCTAATAAGATTGCTTATTATAGATTATGTTCTTATTAATGCTCATGAAGAATCATCTACAAAAATACTGTAGAAGAAACTTGGAGAAATATATCAAGCAATGTCTTTAATGGAGAAAATATTATAGAGGAAGAAGCTCTATTACTTGAGGATGGAAGAAGGTGGGAAAATTATAGACCACTTGGAAACATTTAATATGTTGGTGAATTAATTCAACTCTATGGGTGTGAAGACAAATTAGGAGAAAATATGTCAAAATTTGTTATGTTCTTTGTCAAAATCATGAGACAACTTAGTCATGGCCATTCAAACACTTTGGCCACTTTGAATGTAGAGGATATTGTTGGTTCTTTCCTTTCTAAAGAAAAAGGAAGGGTATTTATTTGAGAGTTGAAGAGGATTTGAGTAGTTAAGAAAGAGGTAAAAAGATGATTAGTAGAATGAAAAATCTAGATCCAAGTCTAAGGGGAGATCTAAATCTCTTGGAAAGTCCAAAGCTATTTGTTGGAATTGCGGTAAGCCTATTCATGTCTACAAGGAGTACAAAGAAGATGAAGAAAGTTGTTTCTAATTATGAATCTGAGAAGAAAGATGGTGATGCATTCATTGCAACGTTGGCCACTCGTATAGGCGAGAATGCATGGTTGATTGACTCAGGTACATCCTTTTATATGACCTCAAATAGACATTGGTTCTATAAGTATGAAAAGTATGAAGAAAGTAAGTTATAAGTTATAAGGTACATCCTTTTATATGACCTCAAATAGACATTGGTTCTATAGGTATGAAAAGTATGAAGAAAGTAAGTTATAGTTGGTTGATAATTCCTATTTATATGTTGTTATGGTAGAATTCATATTAAAAAAAAATGATGGTATAATTAAGGATTTGACATTGTCTTGCATATCTTGGAATTAGCGCATAACTTGTTCTCTACAAGAAAACTAGTATATGTGAGTGTGGAGATATTTTTTCTAAAGTAGGTGTTAAAATGGTGAGAGGTGCTATGTCAATTGTTAGAGGTAGTAGATTGAAACCTTATTTCAACATGATGTATGCATAGTTGAGTGTAATAGTACTTATATGAAGAGCACATTTGTGGATACTTGATTGGAAAAAGAGATGGTATTTTAGTTAGTGTATGGTCATGATTTTTCGGTACTTAAGGGTGATCTTCCTATTGAATCTAAGTTACCTATAAAAAAGATAATGTTATGGCATGAAAAACTTGGCCACATAGGAGAGAAGTGTCTATAGAACTTGAAAATAAAAACTTTGTTGTAGGAGAGAAGTGTTTATAGACCTTGAAAATAAAAACTTCGCTGAAGGGTTAATTGGTTGTAATATAGAATTTAATTTTTGTGAGCACTATATTTGTGGAAAACAAAATTGTGTCGAGTTTTACTCAAGTTCTCATAAATCTTGTGGGATTTTGGATCTAATTCATTTTGATGTGTTTGGTCTTGTTAATGTTTCTTTAATCACAAAATTTGTTTATTACGTTACATTCATTAACGATATAATAGAAGGACATGAGTTTATTTTCTTAAAAGTAAATATAAAGTTTTCAGTGAATTTAAATAATTTAAAGCAATGGTAGAACTATATAAGTGAAAGAAAAAATGTTTAAGGACTCATAACGTCAGTGAATATTGCTCTACAAAATTTGGTAGATTTTACAAAGAATGTGGTAGTCAAAGACAAAATACAACTTAATATTCTCCACAATACAATGGTCCTTATAATAGATTAACAACTATCTTTGTATTTTTTTTCTCCAACCGAGAGGAATTAAGAGTTTAGCCCAATAATTCTGAGCTCAGCTCTTTATAGGATGATCCCCTATAACCTTTAAGTGATGTGCAATAGATCCTCATCCACACCATAGACAAACCAGAAGTTGATCCACATTCTAAACTATCTAAAACGACAGCTGAAATTGTGTGAGCTAACCCAAGGTTAATTGTTATGTTCACCCTTTCTTTATATAGAAAGATACACGTAGCTCTTTGACATGCTTTTGAATATGTTCATCTTCCCTGAGCAACATCTAAAACAGCCGCGACATCTGGATAAAGATGATTTATCACCGAAAATGGTTTAGAATAAAGGTTTGTTAGCCTATCATTTCTGAGAATTATCTTTCTTTTTTCATTTTTGAAACCTTGTACTTTTTCGCATATGGATTTTTCAGAAATTACGACACAATCTTTAAAAAACTGCAAAATGAATGAAATATTTGGAAAAAAGCTGTTATGTCTGGTAAACTTTGCCAATATTTTCAAAATAGGTTACATTGAGTGGCAAGGACTGAGATTTATAGGCTTTGGTGTGTGCAGGATAGAATGCAAGAAAATTGGCATCGGGCATAGAGCACATTTACAGTGAACCGGTATTCGAGTGGGGTACACTCCTAGGATTGCTTTTTATTTCCCGTGAGCATTTTCAAAAGTTTCATTATTTTCAAGGTTTAGATAGACAATTTTTGTCCATTCTATAAAAAAATTTGAAGGCTGGGTAAATGGACATAATAACTGCATTTAGTTTGGGGCTCTATTTGATGGTTTTCTGGCTTTTATATCGAACTATGTGCTTAAGCATTTGCAAATTGTGGTGTTGTGTCTCATTTTGATCTATGATGCTCCCATTCGGAGATTGGTGTCATGAGCCGGGTTTGCTAAATTTGTCTTGGAATGAGAGGTCTTACATTGGCTACCATGTCCCTAGGTGTGTTGGATTTTAATTTAATCGCTATTTGGTCTTGGTTTAGGATTTTGTCTATTATTCTTACCGAAGTAGAACCAGAAAGGTGCTGTCCCAACTGAGTATAGTACACTGTCTGAATGGTTTTGTAGATTGTTAGTATGTGTCACTCACATAATGTTACATATCAGAGTTCGTACTGAAATTTATTCTTGTATACACATTGTTCCTAAACAGTGTAAGTGGTGCCAAAACTAAGTCCTTGTGCTCTGCTTTGTTACTTGAGCATGTGGTATTTATGCTGATGTATAGTTTACCGTCAGTATTGTGGTCTATGGTTCTTTAAAAATCTTGTCTATCTATTAGTTTGCATGTGTTTAAAGTCTGTTTGGATTGTGCTCCATGTTTTGCATACATGCTAATATCACCGTAGAGCACAGCTACCAGACTTGAACTTATTACAAACTTGGCAAATCTTAAAAAAACCATGAAATATAGAGATTTCTTAAGGAATTATGTTGTTTGCAATGGAATATTCTTTAAACCAACTTTAAATTCATAAAAACTAATCAATTACAATCTACTTTGATCACATATACAAGTATACTAAGATACTTTGAACAAATGAGTACAAAATCGTTTTGAGCTCAAGGAGATGAGGTTTTTAAACATATTAATATTCTCAAGTATTTTTGGTATACAAAGCTCATGGATTATGAAATCCATTACATAAAAAAAATTCATCACACGGAGTTGTAAACCATGGTAGAGAGGAACCTATATCGCTTGGCCTATCATCACTAGCTCTACATTGGTTTCTTGCTCGTGTCTCAGATAGGTCCTCTTGCTGCTGCAGGCATAGTTGCATTACTCAGGAACTAGATTGACCTGAAAAACCAAAAGTATAATTGTGATTCAATTATTTGGGATTTATTCAGGAAAAATAAAAAATTTAGGAAATTGAAAATTGCAGAAAAATTCATAAAATAGGGAAAAAACTCTATTTTTGTTGTTTAGTGTTATATAAAATAAAAGAGAGCTCGTCTTTTGCTTTCCATCAATTTAATACGAAAACATTTTTAATTTTTTGTTTTTCCTAAAACATGAAGTGTTATATGTAAGGTTTTTGGGAGGCCAGCAACCCTACAGTGGCTACAAGATGAGGCTTGGGAGTGCTTGCTTGGCAGCACCACAGAGAATGCAGATTACATGCGGATCTTCATGTATACCATTTTTTTATAATTTTATCCCGCGTTTGAAATCCTTTATTCCACTTAAGAAGTTGGGAACCAAGGGGATGCGAGGATGATGAACATTTCAAATTTGGGACAGCAGGAGAATAACAATGGAAATACTGTAGATGCTTAAACTTAGAGTAATTATAAAAGGTTGCTTAAAAGAAATTGCAATTTATCTTTTTATATAAAGAAGTTATATTATGAAACACAATGAATCCAGTTAGACCACCAAGAATACATTAAAATTTCCAAATGTCGACATATTATTCAATATCTTGAATTACATCCAAGTTTCCAATGTCTGAACTTACGTACCACTTGAAATTGATCTAATCACACCTCCCCGAAAATGTTATGCTTAGGCTCCTGTTTACTATAAATTGTTGGACCCATCTAGTCAAAGTTCCTACAAATGGACCACAACCAACCTTGTTTTTGCAACTTGATTCTTATCAATTTGTGCTAGCTTCTTTGGGTCTACACCCCATTGTGCTATTGGACTCTCCTTGTATATAGGTGTGTAGTCCATGAAATGCAAGGTACTGTGCACAATCACAAGCTTCTTTGCTCTCCTATAGCTAAGTCTATTCCTCTTGATAGAGTAGATGAAGCTATATGTAGATTAGTCCCTCTCATCAATAGAGGGACTTCGAGCTTGTGATAGGAGGTGAACAACTAGTGTGGATATGAGTGATTGAGGCCCATCCAAATATACCATAGCATTGGGTCCTCTTGTGCCATAGTCTTCCTATCCAACTTTGCCTCATTCACATAGCCCTTGGGTGTGGCAAATTTGGTCCATTCATGATGGATGATGTTGATCTCCTTTGCATTGTATGTCTTTAGAATTGCTGTCATGAAGCCTCTCTTCACCCCATTATTTGCCACAGGGACAACTGTATTAGGCCTTTGCACATACCACTTTGGGTTCAATGCATAGGCAACCACATGCAAGGGAGTGTTGAGCTTCTCCCAACTTCATTGATGATAGGTGCTCATTTTATAACTACAAGGTTGTAATGTCCCCTATTTGGGATATTCCTAGATTTTTCCCTAAAACCACAATTTGAATCAAAATAAGAAATGTAATACATTTAAGATTATAAATTTACCAATTGAAATGCCCTTTATAAGATATAAACCCTGGTTTAGGTCCTGCACATAATACTAGTCACTAGAAATTGACATTAGCTCATAAGCCATGATAATATATATACTATTAGTCATTAGTAAACATCATGATATCCATGCACATTAGTCACATCAAAATTCTAATTAATGCAATAGCCATTCCAATATGGATTCCCATAATAATCTTATTAGGAATTCGTTGAAATGTTTGCAAACCGCAGTCTCAAGGTTGGTCGCCCTTGTATTGTGAGAGCATAGAAGGTGGGCCGCCCTTCCATCCCTCAATCTACCTTGGAGGCTGGCTGTCCTCCTTGATCAAGCTCAGGAGCACTATTAATCCTCCCAGCCGACGAGGCTTAACCCCCTATGGATGGCGTGCTTGATAAGAGCATGAAGACTACGTCCCTTCCACCAAGCTCGAGAACACACATATGCCTCCCGGCCCACGAGACTTAACCCCCTATGGATGGCATACTTGATGGTGGGTCTGTCGGGCCTTCACCTCTTGTGAACTTGAAAGGTTGATCAGCCTTCTTGTTTTGCAATCATTTCTCTAAATTCAAAATAGATTATTATACAAATCTATTATCCATATTCATAATAAAGGAAAAATCATGATTATTTATCAGGATCAATAATGGCTGCAAGCATCATTATTGCATGATCGTATATATATATATATATATATTCCTAATTAAATTTAAACTTACAATAATTTTCTTGCTAGAAAATAATATTTATTCCAATAGGTTTCCAATTCTTATTTCTCTTTTTCCAATCTGCTTCCTTGATGCCTTTACCAAATGATGCCTCATCCTTATATACCATTCATGGTGGGGTGAATAGTTACAGCTTTATTACCATTGCATCCCTTACAAAGGATGCACCCCTTCCTTGATTGCTGCTCCTGGTGTTGGACTTCTTAATCGCTGTTTTTTAAATTAATTACGGCCTTCATTATGTAGCGCTGCTTTATTGATTGGGAAGTGCTGCCTTATTAATTGGGAATCACTGCATTTTTTGAAGTTTTCTTGGGTAGTGCCTGTTTTAATTTATGCAGAATCGGGGGGTATGGCAGTCCGCCCTTCCCAATACTGCTTGTTGACAAGCAATGTTAGTTTTAATCCATCATTGAATCATTCTGTCAATACTAGGACCCAAATCAACTTTGGAGATTTGTAATCCATAGATCCTTCTTGTAATGTAATTGCCTTCTGATATGACACTCTGATATAATTGGAAATTCTAAACCCAAATGATGTTTCTTCATTATCTTGGTTATGTACAATGATGTCCTTGGAGAGTAGTTGTTAGTATACTTGCCTCAACTTAACTACCAATAAGGTTAATACCATCCTCTAAAGTATGGGGACAATTTATTGTCCAATATTCTTCTGACTTATGTACTATTATATTCCAATAATTCTCAACAACAAAACCAAGGGCTGGAAATTGCCAAGACTTGTTATTTAAGACAAGTTTTCTCTCATTTCATTACCACAAAGATCCTAGGCAATGAATACAAACTCTTATTGAAATCCAGAATGATAGAAAAATGTGGCATCCTTCATGATGAATTATGAATATCAAGATCCCACTTCTTTGTGCAAGGCCCATTTTTCTTTGAGTAAAAGGATTTAGGTGTCCTTTACTACAGGTTGTATCCTCTTTTCCTAAACAGTTAAATGGAAACAAGCACACAATTCCCTTAATTAAAGTTTATTTTTATTTCACATGATCATTCAAACAAAGTTTTGAGGCAAGTTTGAATCTAAATATGAAATAGCTTATAGGGTGTTTATCATACTTCGCCCAGTCAAAACATCTTTCAACATATATTGCCTTGACATAGACCCCTAGGTAATTAATGACATGTTATATCCTTCTGAGTATATATTTCTTCGATAATACTCAAGTACAAAATTATTGGATTGATCAAGTCCAATAAAATGAAAGATGTACAAAGTTTTAGAATTCCTAGCAAACAATTATTGACCACCAACACTTCATTGAAGGACTTAAATTTATAGGTTTACACTAATATCTAATTCTTGTCCAACTTCTAGATCAATTAGAGGTTATCATTCTTTTGTAAAATTTGACATATCCCCATGTTTGACACTAAGATTATTTTCATATCTTAGGAAAGTATTGTTTTATTTCACCTGATTCATTTAAACAATATCAATTTTTTTCCCAAAGTTTAAGAGGTGAAAATGATCCTGGGATTTGTGGGTTATGGGTCCACAATGTAACTTAAAATAGATTTATGTAACAAATTTGGGTGTAACTTGATTTGTATCAAATTTATCTAAGGTACATGTATGCCTAATATTGATGTCCTTGATTTTTAATCATGAATGTAGAGCTACTCTAATCAAGAAGGACCGAGGAGAAGAAGACCCTTGGATGAAATGATCTACTTTAGATATTAAATATAGAAGTGAATTTGGTCACACAAAACAAAGTTCACTAGATCAATTTTGTAGGTTACAAGGTCGATCCTGTTAAATTTAATGATCAGATTAATGCACAGAAAATTAATTCAAATCAGATGCAATAACACAGCAGATACCCTGGGAAAACCCTCCTCTTGAGGGAGAAAAACCCAGCAACAATATATCACTTATATATTGAATTGTCACAAAAATGATCTCCTTACAAGAGGCCGATATGCAGGCCCAAAAATATGCACCAAAGAGTGATGCAACACAGAACTATAATGCTGATAGAACTCAGCCTCAAACCGTGCTACTCCTAAAGGGAGTAAAGCACCAGCCTAGATGAGGTGCGGAGAAGGGCTTCCAGTAGAGATGGTATGGGCAGACTTTTAAATGACAGGTATGAACGGCCAGGAATGCCGTGAATATATACAAACTAGAGGAGAGGACGTGACTCTTCAAGGCACCATG
>VDFB02058966.1:0-15560 GCA_007258455.2 Sequoia sempervirens
CAAAGGTGGTGCAATGCATTCTTCATTTTGAGTAATGTTGATTTGATCCTGAATGGTTCTAACATCGGCATTGATCCATTCTTGCAAGAGAGCACCATCGGTTTTAGGTGGTGGAGGTGGGTGGTAACGAGGTGTAGTGGGTGGAGGTGGAGGTGGAGGTGGTGGAGATGGAGGGTGTGGAGGTAGATTATAGATATTATTGAATTGATCCATGGCATCTAAGTTATAAGTGAACCTGCATTAGATTTATAATTTCAAAATGTAAGATACATGTTTAGGAAATTGTAAGGACTAGAAAAAAAAACACATATACTAATTACATCCTTAAGTTTTCGAAATGATAAAATTACTTTCATCGCTATGATTAAATGGAACAACCTACAACAATGAATCAAAGTATATTAAAACAAGGTGGCACTTCATTAGATTTAGCCATGTAGGCTTACACATGAGTTATCATCTCAGCAATACATGTAAATTCAAATACTATAATTCAAATTAAGGAAATAGAAAGTGCATAAGTGCATCAACAAAGAAATGATAACACATATTTTCATGAGTGGAAAACCCTCGTAGGGATGAAAAACCACTCATAAAAGTGCCTCACTGGCTTAATGAAATGCCTCACTAGCGGATCCTTATTGGCTACAAAGTCTCAATGGTTACAAGATGCCTCACGGACAATGATCACACTATCTCATTGACATGACCATTCATTATATATTTCTATATCACAAGGTACATATGGAGGTTCTTTTACAATTCACATAAAAACTACAAGTAACATTTTCAAGTTTCACCAATGCATCATTCTTGCATAGGAAATTAAGGTAATGCCAACACTATCATGAATTGCTCCCAAGTATTTTCAAATATGACAATTCTACTTCCATTGACCTCTCAAATATCACACAAGTACATTGAAAAACATAACTAATCACATAAAGCTTCATGAAAGTAAACCTAGTCCTACTAGGATGCACACATGCCTATTCAATTATAACCAGAATGTTTACCTCTAAACTCAATGTTTCATAGAGGTTTTATCCATAATAAAATAATACTATAGAAGAGTTAATAATTGTTTTTTGCATTTACATACTCGAATACTTTTTTTATTCCATTCAACAAGCATGGATTCCTAATGATGCTTACACAAGAAAGACTTGCTCATCAATGTGTCATCAACCTAGACCTACAATCATACTCCAAAGGGAAGAAAAAACTTGTTGATTGTTAGTGAGTAGGGGTTTTCCTTAGTCAAACCCCATATTGGTATTCAAATCATGAAATAAGATAAATGAATGAAGAATGATCACACTATTCAATGTTGCAACTCACCGAAACTCTAGCATTAAGCTCTTGCTTGATTGTGATAGATCTCGACATGAATGCTTCTTGAATCATGATATCTTCATCACAAATGTTAGC
This sequence comes from Sequoia sempervirens, assembly GCA_007258455.2. Classification (NCBI taxonomy): domain Eukaryota; kingdom Viridiplantae; phylum Streptophyta; class Pinopsida; order Cupressales; family Cupressaceae; genus Sequoia; species Sequoia sempervirens. Next base: position 1,432 of record VDFB02058966.1, read on the forward strand.
TCAAATACAAACATGGTACATGAATGATAATTAGGCATTGTGGGTTACTATTACAACAATGACGGTAAGAATCTTTCATTCATAGAAGAATATTTTATAAAAGGTAACACTATTTAATGTTTTTAATAACAAGATTCCTAATTTTCCTTCAAAGTGATGAGATATAGAATAAATGCATACTTAAAACATAATGTATTTGTTTCCAACATAATAAAAAATGCTCACAAGCATAAGAAAATATATACTAAATTACTCTTGAACCTTCATATTTTTCTTATGAGATTAGAAAATGTAAGAACTCTTTCGAGGTGTCAATATGAAGCATCAACATGCCGGTTTAATGAATTTGATACCCGATGGTAAAGATTCCTTACCAAATTTAACTCTCCGCTCATATCAACTTAAGAAAACTTGAAATAGAACTTACCTTGTTGGAGATGCCAATCTCAGGATGGTCTTGCATGAGTACCCTAAAGATTTAGATCTTGTACCATCCGCAAGTGTGATTTCCATCCCCCATCTATAATCATTTCCTTTCCAAAAATCCCTCTCTAACCATTTTGAGAATTTCTCTCCGCTCTCAAAAGAAACATATTTTTTTTGTAACTACTTCGGAGATGCTTTATTTAATTCCTTCTTCATACACGATTTCCAAGATTTGGAACATTTATTCCACTTTAGAAGTCTAATGACCAATTCTATATCTTCCTCGGCAATAAATGTCTTTACCAAATTTGCTGGAACATCCCATGATCTTTTTCTAGGATCACTCAATGATGAACCTAATTTTCCATCTCAAACATGTAGGCATTCTTTCCAATCTCCTTTTGAACCCTTGATTTTATATGCTTGAGCTAGTTTGACAGTTTTGACAAGAATCTCTTTCTTTCGCTCTGAACTTCATTTTTTCTTCTACCATTTTTACCGTTAGGAGGAACAATCAAAACCCCCTTGAGGTTTTGTAGCATTCATTCTTTAGGTTTTCTCATTTAAGAAATATGCCATAAGATTAATGCAAAAGAATAATCAAGTGGTCTTATTTAAGCATTATCATTTATTTATTTATTAGTAATCACAAATTTTGTATATTATCTAATTCATTTTAAATTAATTATTTATTTTCAAAATATTATAATCTTACTGATTATAATAATATTCTCTTGGTTAATAATAATAAATTAAAATGTATTACATAGTTAGAGAGGGTTGTGACATAAATACCTTTAAACCATTCAATATAAATGGCCTAATGGAATACAAATGATAAAATGTGTAAGCCTCAATTATGTCTAAGGCATGTTACTTGAATGAAAAAACAATTAACTATTATTATAGGATGACTTAAGGGGATCTATGCATTAATATAGGATGGCTTAAAGCGATCTATGTATACAAAATTACATGGCTTAAGGGAATAAAATTTGGTGAAGTTTCCCAAGGTAACCAAATTTCATTAAGGTCCTAGGACAAATTAATTCTTTAGATTTTATGGTTTAGAGTTTAGGGTTTAGGGTTTAGGGTAATAGGATGCTTAAGGGATCTATGTTGTAAGGTCCTAGGACAAAATGACATGGCTTAAGTGAATAAAATTTGGAGAAGTTACCTTAGGCAACCAAATTTCATTAAGGTCCTACCTGACAAAATGATGACTTTACTTAGAGTAATGGGATGGCTTAGCGGATCTATGTAGTAAAAGGTCCCTCTGAAAAATGACATGGCTTAAGGGAATAAAATTTGGTGGAGTTCTCAAAGAATCAGAACCATTTTAAGGTCAAAATAAATGCTTTAGGAGTTTGGGGTTTAGAGTTTAGAGTTAGGTTTTAGAGGTTTAGGTTTAGGTTGGGAGTTTAGGTGGCTGGGGTGGCTGGAATAATGAATTTACAAGTTAGTGAACAACATTTTCTCTGACGACCAAATTGTGAGATAGATCTTACACGACTAACCAACCTCATGAAATCTCATTCATATTACGATCTTATTATTGTTAAATTTCGTTTGCCTTGGAAACTTCTACGAGAACTTCTTTGTTCCCCTTAAGAAATGTCATATTACGACCCCTTAAGACATTGGTTTAGGGTTTAGAGTAATAGGATGACAAGTAAGGGGTTGAATATTTTTGATTCATCACATATGCAAGAACATTAGTTAATGAATATTTTTTATTTTATGAATAGACTGACTATTTCTGTAATAGAAACACATAATTATGCATTTTAAAGATTGAGTTTGATGTATACTTTAACTTGATATTTTTTTAATTGAATATAAGATTATTTTATTTAACATGTTTTTCATTAATATTGATAAAATGATAAAGTTGAATATTTCCCACTTAAATGAATTTTATGATATAAAATGTATAATAAAATTAGTTAATGTTGAAATTTTCCAAAAATCCAAAATCTTTTTATTTATTTTGGATTGTTTGGAATTGAAAGAACCTAAAAGAAAGAAAAGAAAAATATTTAGATTATATTAGTGTCTAGATAAATAGAGCAAATTGAGATTTTAGACTAAACTGGAAGCCTAATTAACAACTAATTGACTAGAATGAGAGTTAAGATTGTCAAAAGACAAGAGACAACACATGCAAACAAGAAATGGAAACAAGGCATGACTAAGAGGGATAAAAACATAAAATAGAAATGAATACAAATATTATCTAATTAAGTGACAATTGGAAATGGATTGCACAAGGATTTAGGAATTTGCTAACTAAATTTGCAAACAAACATTGAAAATTTATCAATTGTAACGATGCACTAGTCCCACAAGTAAAGTTTAACATATTGTTTTCTATTCTAATTATATCTATGTTCATAATGTTTAATTTAGTGTGTCTCTTGATGAATACACATTTCAATGTACAATATTTATCAAATCCTATTTCATTGTCAATATCAAGGACCCTAATTTACTATGTATCAACCTAAATCTACCGAATAATTTGTTCCATAGGCATGCCTACATACTTGTCTCCATACAATGCAAATGAAATTTAAAACATTTAAGTAATGCAAATGATTTTTTTCCATTATCAAATATTCTTGAGCTTGAAATCATGGTTTTCAAATGCAAAATGATTTGTTTGATTTCAATTTAGGGTTTTAGCAAAAAAATTTGTTTGATTTGTTTGAATGCAATTCGGGTTTTGTTTCATTTTCAAATTAGGGGTTTCAAATATAACTTTTTGTTTGATTTGGTTAGGTTTCAAAAAGCAATTAGGAGTTTCAAATGCAATTTTTTTATTTCATTTTCAATTTAGGGTTTTCAAATGCAATTTTTTTGTTTCCTTTCAATTTAGGGTTTTCAAATGCAATTTTTTTGGTTTATTGAATAATTTAGGTTTCAAAAGATAAATTTTATTCTTAAGATACGATTTAAGATTGATTTTTTCATTTCTATTCAATATCTTGAGGGTTTCATTTCATTCTTTCTTCTACTTCTACAAATCATCATTTCTTCTATTATAGGTAAATAAAATACATAAAACACTAAATAAATTGAAAAAGAAATCCTAAAATCTATTAATGTTTTAAAATTTTCAAAAAACCATGAGAAAAGCAAAAATATTGGGGTTGGAGGCGCACCTGGAGGTCATTGTCATCATTGTCAGATTTGTGAAATTGGGATCCTATGCTTTGTGAATAATTGAGTTTCATTTATTTCAATAAATAAATACCACTTTAAAATGGGATCCCAATCTTTACAAAACAAGATCCCAATCTTTACAAAATGGGATCTCAATTTTTACAAATTGGGATCCCAATTTGTTAAGATCAGGATCCCTTTTCCTGTCTGTCGGTTTGGGACCCATTAATAAATGAGATCCCATTTAGAATTTAGGCTTGGGACCCCAAAGCTAAATAGGATCCCATTTTTTAAAAGTGGGATCCCGTTTTTGGCAAGCCAAATTTGTTTTTTTTTTCCTAAGGAAAAAACTTCCACGTTTCGTGGACTCATCTTCTTGCTCTTAGCTACCAGTCACATCATATCTCACTATCGGTAGTTCAAATCAAGTTCACATGAGTTAAGTTTCAGTTCATTAAACTTCTATAGGTACACATTAATTTTCTATAATTATCATAGATGTCGATTGTGTTTTTACATGCTTTCATAATGAATATTTCATGCTTCATACCATTTTCATTTTCTCATACATCATTTCACCCTTCGCCAAAACAACTGTAGTTAAGTGAGGACACTTAAAACCTTAACTGTTGCGGGGAAAGAAGTACCTTTCATTTTAATTCTTTGTTTTCAAAAACCCAAATAATTTCTACATAATCCTTTTCCATTTTATTTTTTGTTTTTCCCCATTATGTAATACAACAACTGTAATTCAAATTCAGAAGGAAAGAGAAGGGTAGAACAACTACATTTGGAATACAAGCACATAGGTAGAGTGATATATAATACGTTTAAGGGAGTTTGAGCACAAAAAATTATACTTTCACCATGGGTGGTGATATAATCAGAAGAGAGCCATTTACACATAATCAGCTATTGGAAGATAGATTGGTGTCACCTATTTTCCAACATGTTGGATGGATGGACTATTTCTTGAAGTTGAAAAAATAAAATAAGGATATGATGGAGAAATTTTTAGATACACTATAGCATGATGAATCAGTATTTAAGGGTTTAAAGGTTGTTTCTTCAGAGTTTGCAATAACAAAATTATCTAGTTTTCCAAGGGAAGGAAAGGTGTTTCCAGTATGGGAAAACGTTGTTGCTACTAGAGATGAATTTAGAGAACATGGCAAAAATGTGGACTCATCCAACCAGGGTACTAAAAGGTTATCCTAGCCATGGGTTTGGGATTATATTACTTCATATATCATTAAGTATCTTACATGTGATAACAAAGAATCCTTATTATATACAGTTCATTTCAAACTCCCAAGTCATCTCCATCTAGATAAAAGAGTTAATGTTCCAAATTTTCTCTATAATCTATTGAAAAGAATGGGTTTTGAATATAAAATAAAAAGGAATAACACTACCTTTTCACATTATTGTTTGGTCACCTTATTGGTTAAAAGGATTCTAAGAATTCAATGCCCACATGTTTCATGGGAAAGCTTTATCAATTTTAACCACATTGATAATATTTTAGAAGAAATTTCTATACCAAATAAACTAGAAGAAATTTTTGTGTCAAAAAGGGAAGGATCCCTTGACCTCCCTACTTCACCTACCCATAGCAGGGATGAATCAAAAAATCATGATATGCAGGATACTCAACTTACAACCACTGTAAAACAACCCGCAATAGAGGGTAAAAAGAAAATCATACCATTAAGAAGACATCAAGAGCCAAGGAAAGGAAAATTGGTTCTTCTTTTGTGCCTATATTAAGATAGAAAAGATACACAAGGCAGTCTCATCGCTTAAGAGGGAAAGGGGAAATGAGGGGTACATGGAGGAAACAAAAAGGTGTTGTTGCAATTGAAGTAGATTCAAAATCAGAAGAAGTTCCCCCTATGAATGTATAAACATCGGTCAAACCACAATGGTATTTCTTGAGAACCTTTACATCTGATTCATAGGATGCCTTTGTTACTAGAAATTTGAGAAAGAGAACCCACAAAACCCTAATATTAAGGGTTGTGAAGATGATATGGGAGAAGATAATCATTTTTTAGATAAAGATGAAGATTTGTTTATTGAGGAGAGAAATGTTAAGAAATAATTGTAGGAAGCACTTGAAAAAATAAATCACTTGAAAGAATTGCTGGTAAGTTATCAGTTGAAGGACAATGAAAGGGACATCAAAAATAAAGATTTCAAGGGGAAATTGCATAAATTTGAACATGGTTCTAAGTTAGATGTTCTTGCATAACTCACTCTTATGAAAATAGGGAATAAAGAACCTATGACTAACAACAAACCTCCTCAAGCTAAGACTCCAACTAGTTCTACTATTATGTCCCTAGGATATCAATTATGGAAAAGAACTAATGAATTATCTAAACAAACAGAAGCATGGAAGAAGGAAAAAGTAGAAATGACATAAAACCATGTTAGGACTCTTGAGAAAAAGGAAATTCAATTGAAAAAGATGATAGTAAGGATTGAAGAAATTGTAGATAAGTCTGCACAAATCCTAAAATGTAGGCCACTTTCCAGGGTGCATGCCTTATATTTATAGGAGAAATTTATGTGTTTTCAATTTAGTCAACTGATCAGTAACTTACCAATTGCCATGAGCAAGAAATTTGTATTTTTAATTTTTTTTTTTTATTCTACAGCTGATATGTAGGATTAGTTATGTGAATTTAATTTGCATAACTATGTTGTGCTAGATAATACATAATGGAAACCATTGATATTTGTGGGGGATTTACAAATCAGGGCATTAGCTTCTTACATCAAAAAAGAGAAACAAAGTGGTGAAATCATGTAAGATTATGTTGAAAGAGATAAATTAATTGCACTCCATATTAGAAAAGAATCAAAAGACCCTAGTGCAGTAATAGAGGAATGGACAAGACTCCTACAGTATAAGGGTGTTGGTAGGAAAATCAAGAATTTAAGAGAAAATCATTATGTTAGGATGCTGAGACTAGTTGTAGGTCTCATACATCATTCTTTTCACTTTTTACAAGAAAGATGGGAAAGTTTGACCCCTAAATTACAAAAAAAGGAACCCCACTCTTTATATAACTTCATAAACATGCTTGAAAGGACTTTCAAGTATATGGATATTTCCAAAGAAAAGGGACTCACATGGGTACCTCTTACCTTCAATCGGCCTATGATTCTCTACCCAATAGCATATTGGACAAGAGAAAATAGTGAAAAACAAGAGGAAGCAGCGAGTGTCAAATGGGAAAGACTTTCATGCTATGAACACTTTTACTTGAAGCAACTAGAAGGAGTGGATGTGGTTACAAATTTCAAAGAAATGACCTTGCAATATAACCTCCAATCCTAAACTAATTTCTTGAGGACAAGCAATATCATAGTTGGGGGAAATGATGAGACCAAATATTAGCTAGTTTTTTGTTGTTCAGTTCATACTTTTAGGCATTTCTAGAGACTCATCTCATTTACATTTCTAAACATTATCTATCTTTTTATATCTTTATATTCTTTGTTTCTATCATTACATCAAACTACATCAATTAGGTCTTTAGTAGGTTTCCCTTGGTTTTTGACTATACTTTACGCTTTTTGGTCATACGAATGCCAACACCCCCACTAAGATGCCAATGCGATGTGTTGTCATTCATGTCTCGTGATGTAGTCCTCTAGCAACGAGCTGCTTAAGTCATATTCTGGACTCTAGAAACATGCTCACCTAACTTCTTGAAACATTCAAGTTTGTAAAAGTACAATAGCAACCTAGTTGCTCTTCCTTTCATCCTTTAAACCTTAAACTCTTTTGAAACATTTCATTAGCCTTAGGTAGATCAAGGCAGCCTATTGTTCTAGACCCTCTCGTGACCTAGGGTCCTAAGCAATCAATCCTCCTCCTCTATAGTGAGAATCTAGAGCATACGTGTAAATATAACTAAGATGTTAGGAATGTTAAAGGTGAGTAGAGTTTAGATGATTAGGAGATAAGAAGAAAATAAAATGGGATAAATTGAATCCCTTGATTTTTTTGTGTAGGTATGGAGGAAGATGGAGCAAGAAAAGACAAATAAAAAAAGTGTCATGTTGATGGTAGAGAAGAAGAGATCATCATGTAAGAGGATAATTAGGAAGAATAAAATTTCATGAGGTTACAACAATAACATATTGTCTTATGAAAGGAATGGAAATCTTGGTAAATGAGGATACATGCATGGGGATAGTGTTATAGAAAAATAGGAGAATGAGAATGCAATGTATTTGTATGTCCATTAGAGGACATGATTTTTTTGAAGATCAAGTGTAGTAGAGAATATTTGTGTACATGGAATATGTAGGAGAAGTGATTAGTGCAAAGGTTAATGAGTAAGTGGATATGAAATTTTTTATTGTCATAATGTTAGTGATGATGATTTTTTTATAAATGAAGATTTGTAGGTTCTATGCACTAGTAGGGTCTTCACATGTAAAGTACTTGAGAAAGTGAAGATGAAGAAAATATTGAAGGTAAATAAATTGGAAGATAAGGCAATAAAAACATAATACTTTCACATAAAATCATTCTCACTCCTTGATGAGAAAAAATGGAGTGCACCATTGTTCCATTTTATTTTCTCTTAACATAATGATAATATGTGGATTGTTCAATAGACTAACATAAACTTGGTATGATTGCAAATAAGATTGAAAAATGACATCATAAGGGTATGATAGCTTCAAAATTCATTGTTGATGATGTTAAATAGGTTCAGGACAACTAAGAGGGGGGGTGAGTCATTTGTCACAAAAATTCAAAATTAAAATTCCAACACTTATTAATTCCACAACCACACTACTTTGTTATTAAGTAAGAGCATGAAACACAGATAACAAAAAGAAAATCAACACAATGAACACCGTATTTTTATGTGGAAAACACAATAATGGAAAAACCATGGTGAGGGTTAACTCACAATATAGATTATAAAACAAAAGGCTCACTACCAAGGGCTCAGTGCCTAGAAGAGGACTCACTATCCCAGTACAAAGGCTCACTACCTACAGAAGGGACTCATTGTCCAATAGGGAGGCTCACTACCTATAGATACAAAAGAGAACAAAACATCCACCACAACAATTAACACACACTCACAGCTTGAATAAGAATTGCATAAACCTTTCACTCATTGTCCTTAGGAATCCTTGACACAATGAATAACTTCTGTCAAAAATCACTCACACACACACTTCTCTTATGATTTATTTTATTCTTGAATGAAATTATAGGCTTACCAGGTGGAAAAACCTAATGGCTTACAAAATCATTGACACACACTTCCAAAGAAGATGACGTGGATGCCACAACAAGCTTCATTATGCACTAGAGCCAAATTCTCAGTCATCTAGCAATAAACAGCAAACTTCAAACCGGACACTTTCACTGGTCCATCAAGGGTACGTATATACTTTCGCATTGACAGGAAACTTATGACTTCGGATCGCAAACGACCTCTTTGACCATGCAAAATGCAACCTACCACAAGACATGGATCCACAAGGTCTATAATGCCCGTGTGGACAAAAGGACAACGAACACTGTACAATTTTTTTTTTGAAAGTGAAACATTGCGGAACATTGCATATGATGAATGTGTGCACACATTACACAAAAAGCAATTATGCATTTACTAAATCTTTCACATCCTCTGGGGTACACGAAACAGTCATTACGAATCATAAACTTTTATCAAATGGAAGAGAATAAACAACCAAGAACACATAGTGATGACACACTACTATTAATGATCACAAGCATGGAAAATGATACATCATTTCATTGCAATTCAAATCACAGTTCCATAATACAACTGCAGAGCATATTTCCATAGATACAACATATCAAAGATACAATAGTTCATCACATAATTTTTCCCTAATATCAATGGGAAAAGTACATTGAGTACAAGAATGAGAAATTAATAAAAAATAAGGTACAAAGTGACCAATCTCATGCCCACATTTTACACACTAAACAACCAGGAAAAACTGTAACATCTTTCCTAATTTTGCAATAATTTTTATTTTATTTTATTTTTATTTTTATTTTTTTGTTTACTTATAAGACAACAACAACACAATTCACTACTTATAGCTATATTCAATGATCACACAAGTTACAAGAAAAGATAGAAGTGATTTACTAACTTTGGCAATAGAGTCTACTTACTTAGGTTAGCTTAACATACCTCTTACATTCTATTTTATCAACAATTCCTTGCTCCCAATGCCTATACCTGCAACGTCTACATGACTTGGCACGCACATAAGATCAAAGATAGTTAGCACATGATTACTAAGACAAGCTATATAAATCAATGGTAGTTTTTACATTATCAGGAATAAACGACAAGTCTCAAACAAGACTCAGAAGAACAGTCCTAGGGGCCCGACCTAATGCCTCGAGGGCTCATCACTTGATGGCCTTGCCTACGTATATATTTCGCAGAGGCACCGTAGTTCGCCCAACTTGAGTTCTCCCAACTCATTGACTCACCCTCATAGAGTATAACCTCTAGGTTTTTTTTCAAAGGTGACTACCTCAGACACGAACTTACACCATAACATTGCTATATGCTAACTCAAACTACTACTCAAACATGCAATGCTCCTAATATTCATTCTATGGATTACACAAGACAATCTTCACTATTAACTAGTTAGTACGAACCTTCATGCTAACTTACAACTTATCATTACAGTACTACAATTATCTAATTAATTTATCCATCGCAACTTGGATACTTCATTATTTAAATTAAATTTCCTTAAATCTCTTCATTATTCCCTAATTCTATGTAATGAACAAAACCATATGAAAATCACACCTATATATATATATATTTATCAACCTACACACTCAATCCTAACCTTTTAAAGTCTACAATGATTAATACTATGAGGAGCAATTTAAGACAAAATGAAAAGAAGCCTACTATGTTACTCTTTCACTCATCGAGAAATCATTTGAAACAGTTAAGGGAATTATAGGAATGTATTTTAATGACTATCTCGCTAAGCATCTAACACAAGATTAATTTAACTTTCCTATAGCTACTTACATTTTCATAATCGTTCATTATATGTAATAAACATCCTATACCATTTCACTATATTTTATTTGACCATCACGAAGTCATTTAAATACTTAAAGAATTATATAGATAAAATATAAAATTATCTCTATTTTCACCAACGAATTTGATTTTTATTTTAACTCATGGTATAAACACATTTTTATACACTTATATAAACAAGGCCATAAAGCACCCTATCTCATCTAGATGACTTCTTCAAATTGATTTCTATTTAAATTCTATTTCCAAGAAATAATATAAATTGTCTATTACCACTCTAAATTTCCCTTAACAAATTAATATTAGCTTGCATTTATATTAATGAGGATTCACTTTAATATTGCACTTTCTATCTATAATCTTTTATTTTTAAATGTTAAATTCCATAAGTCAAAGGCTGTGATTATAATTACTTAACTTTATCAGTAACCCTATGTCAATATTATTTATCCATGAAGATTACCCAACCAACATACATTTACTCTTTTACTAAATTAACCGAATTCTAGATTTACTTCTAGTAATATTAAAAGCATTATTGCTTAAATCTTTAACCCTAAAACTACTTTCTAATAAATAATAATTCCACTAAATGAATATCTTTATCTCGAATTAGATTATTTGAAGAATACTAATCTTCATGATACAATACTATATTTACAAAATACCACACATCATAATTAAAATACTCTATAGAAAGAACACTATTAGCTGTACAAAATTCCCAAAATAATGAGATTTCCAAAATTCCCATTAACATCATATAAACATAAAATTCTATATCTTCTTTTAAACTTAACTTAATTAACTAATTCCCATAAAGGATAATTACTTAAATATTTAATGTTAGATAAAGGACTAAATTAACTCATATTTTCTAAAAATATAACTCTTTAATTTAATCTACGAAATTCCTTTCTTTCATAATAATATAATTTAGGATCACTTATAAATTTTAAAATTCTATTCTATAACATTTGATTCACTCAACTTAATTAAATCTTTAATCATCAATATTTACTCATGGTAAATATTTTTAACCGGCACATGAAAGGGCAATATTCATACTTGGAAACCTTGGCTGCTATCAAATATGACAAAAATTATAGTAGATTATTAATTTCCAGCCATGCAGTCATAGATTTAAAATTCTTTATTACATTTACCTACCATCATATATTCCTCATGAAGATTACTGCAGATTACTGTTTCCAAATGATAATGCTATTATTTACTTAACAAGTAACTCACAATTACTATTTATACTTTTCCGGATAACTACCTAGTCTGTTCAGTCAATAAGCACTATGCTTTAGTTTTACCCTTAATATGTATCAGCACTTCTGAAGAAATATGTGAGGGTAAATAATTATTGATCTTTCCATTGGAAAAACATGGAATTGGTAAATCGAAATTGGCTATGAAGTGTTGCGCTCCCAACAATTGAGAAAATAAAAAAATAAAATAAAAATAAGATTAAAAAAAAAAACAATGATTGGTTATTAATAATATTAGACTCAGTCAAATTTCAAGCACTACAGATATGACAGGTTGCGGATGGATTCAGGAAGGCTATTAACGCCCCTACAGTCTTCTATGTTCAAGTGTGGCTGCTGTGACAGATTGCCAATGGAATCAGGAAGGTCATTTGAATTTCTACAAAATTCTATGCTCCAGTGTTGTGGCTGTGACAGGTTGATGAAATCGTGAAGGCTGGAATGGATTTTTTTTAATTTACCACTTGGGTTTCAGAATTTGCAGTTGTAGACTGGTAATTCCAAAACACAGAATTATTCATCGTTCCTTGCTGGCACTGTGGTTGTTAAGAATAAAGGGCTTGAAAATGCGACTGGGGTTAGCTCCAAAGTATACACTGATGTTGCATACTCATGGGGGAAAAATATTGTAGGGTACGCACAAGGTGGGTTGGGCATCCATCATATAATGAAGAGTAACTATAGTCTAAGGCTAAGCATAAATGAAATTGAAATGAATCATCTTATTTGATATTAAAATTGTATATGTCAACTCTTTTTATATGGCATACTATAGTCAATAAGATGAAGGCAGAAGCTATTGCCTTTCCTATAATTTAAGCTACTGAAAGTTCACTAATTCTTTGAAGCTTCTCGTGAAGATAAATGACCAAATTCAAAATTGATGTAGCTGTTATGATAACTATATATTTCATGTTTCCGGATCAGAATTTCAAATAGGTGTGATTACCTTCTATCAATATACAACCTTTGTATACAAATTATACTGATGACTGTTTGTTAATCATAATATTCATAACAGATGCACATCTATCTCAAGTAACCCATATTAATACAGTGCAACATAGCACTATGAAATTTCATGGAGAGAAAGAAAACCAAAACATGAAAGGGCTCCTACATTACCAAAGTCTGGATCCTAGAATTGACTAATTACTTACCTGTGAGAGCCAGCGGCAGGAGTAAATCCATAACCTTCGACTCTGCCCTCCATTTTTTTTCTTTTCCCCCTTCCTTTCTTTTTCTTTCTTTTTTTTTTATGAAATTCCCCCGTATCTCTTTTCACCATCTTCCCCAAAACAATTAAGGCAGTTCTAATTCTTTCACGATAAACAAAGGAAATAGGTGTCAACTTCATAATTTTCATATGCAACACTTGGCACTTTTCCTCACTCCCCATTTCCACCTGTAGGTAAATCTCAACCTTTTGCAACAAAATAGAAACCTACCTCCACTATGGTTTAGTTGCATCCACGGGAGGAAAATTTCATCCTTAATTAATATTTTACCCGCCACGAAAAACATTATTATATCAAATTAAATTCAATAAACTTAAATCTACCCCCATTTAACTTTGGGAAAAATATTTAATCAACCCGTTTATCCTGAAAAATGTTTTTAAATAAATATTTATGTATCTATTTTAAATTTTACCGAATGAAGAAATTGACTAATTTTTTTTTTTTTTAAATAAACCCTTAATGCAAATAAATAAATAATATTATTTAATTAAATGAACAATATTATTTAATTAAATAAAGATTATTATTTAATTGCCAATTGAAAATTCATAAAGCTCCAATTAAGATATTATTCCTTTAATTTTACATAATAATTTTAATTTTCAAACTAATTTATCATTTAATTAAATCTTAATTAAATTAATAACCATCACTAAATAGTGATATCGCATCCAAAAGAGAGTACTGAGATTTCAAATAGGTATTAAATGGAAAGTTTGTTACCCTTATTGGCACCTATTCAAGATTTCATAATACCAATTTCTAAACTCGAGAGGAGGACATAAATAAAGATTTGATTGAGGTAAGAGAGGTTGGATAGTCAAAATAAATGAGAGGATAAAGCAATTACGTGATTAAGGAGGCTCTTTAGAAAAAGAAACAGGTTCCTATCATAACGAAATCACAAATACACTTAC
>VDFB02058967.1:0-17457 GCA_007258455.2 Sequoia sempervirens
TATCCAATGATGTACATTTTTTTCCACTTTCTAACAATGTTAAGCCTTTCATCCATAATTTATTTTGTTGTATGTCTCTTTTTTTAGAAAAGTAGTGTTTGGTGTTTATTATAAAATTAACCGTTCATCAAAATTTAAATAAATTAAATTTTTAGAAACTAAACTCCATTCTACAAATTTAAAAAATAAAAAATAAAAATTTCAATTAGTTTCTAAAATTTTTAGGGGTAGCACAACAAAAATTCTAGTTTTTAGGAAGTGTCCACTTCGAAAATTAGTAAAAAATAAAATATTTATTAAATAATTATTAGAAAAATTGTGCATCAACTACATACTATTAGCTAACTTTTAACCATAGCGATTTTAAAAATACTAAAAAAAAAATCACCGTACAAGGGTCATACAAGAGTTGCTATGTTATGTTTTTCTGACAGAAACAACACCAATTTGTGTACATCCCTTGTTTGAACCCCTTAATCTCAACCATTTTGAAGACAAATTCATAGTTTAAAAAGTAGACTCGGAGCAATTCGATCCTTGTTTTTGTTCCATCTCAAAATTTTGAGTGTAACTACCCTCAATTTCATGTCCAAGGTCAATATTTCCTTATTTTAGAAAAAAAGTGGCCACTTAAGTCCCCTTTTTGGGAACCATGTTTTTGCACTTATAGTTTCCTCATATGTCACTTGTCATTATTTTTTTGGCTAGTTGACCACCTTTCATGTACATATAAGATCAAGCTTGGGATGTGGATGACATGCCTTAAGTTGGCTAGCATGTGATGTACTGAGTTATACATTTTAGAGGAAATCCCTTCCCTTATCCATGGTGTACCTTATTGGAAACATATGACTTGGCATAGGGCTTTCCGAATAAGCTCTCATGTCTGCTTCTACTTTAAATTAGTTGCTTATAGCAATGGTGTTAGCAACTACTTTAAAGTGTGGGCATACATTGACACTCATGTTTCACTACATGGTTTTCTTTATTCTTATGATGCATCCTTTTCTTGGTGATTTCATTGGGCTTGATATCCTCCAAAAGCATAATATTTCTTTGAATTGTCCTCTTTTGGAGAGATTAGGCACAATCTTCCCTAAGAAGAGACCTTACATGAACTAAGAAAAATCCCTTTAAATGCACCTTACACTATTTTGCATTTATAACAATTGTTATATGCCCACCTTGCATAATACACTTTGCTTGCCTATGGAGCCATCCTATTTTTTCATGAGTTTCAAGCATACAAAGCTTTGCTTGCCTCATGAAGCTTGAAGTTCATTATTATGTGGTTCTTTGTCAAATTTATCAAGAGGTATAGCTTTGGTATGGTTAATGTATGATGAAAATACTAAACGTGGGCATGAATTTCTTATTATATAGTGAGAAGTTGATACAAAGGCATGAATTTCTCACTAAGCCACCCTTTTTGGATACTCACCTAGCGGAAAACCTGAAGTTCCATTACCTCAAAGTGAGCATGCATTTTTAGACAAGCAACTTAGATCTGATCCACATTGTTTTGGACAAAAGGTCGAGGCTTGATCTACCTCTTTTTGTTTTTTCCTCTTTTTTTGTTCTTCTTTCTTTTGGTCATTTACATTGCATGTTTGTGTATCTTGATGTTGCATATCATATACCTTGTGCATGTCCTTTTTGTGCTTATGTTGGTTTGACATAGAATCTTAGATCTTGGGGGCTTGATCGCCTCCTCGATCCTTGTTAACCTAGAGAATCTACATTGGTACACTTGTACCCCTTTTGAATGTCTACTTTAGTGTGAGTTTGAAGCAAGTTCATCCTCTCACTAAAGTGGGGGCTAAATGTAGTGTAGAAAAATGTCATATGTTACATTTTCACACTTTTTTAGGCCCTTGTGAACTACATAAACCTAATTCATGACTTAATTTGGGAATTATTAACATTAAAATGGAAATAATGTTGCCTTTATCTAGTGTTGTAATGTGTATTTCCACATTCACATTGAATTTAGGGCCCTTTTAAGCAAAATAGACCTATTGTTTCCTTAATTTAATGTTATAAAGTGTATTTATTTATACCTTCACATTAATTTTGGGACCTCTTGCATTTAGAACCTTTATATTATCATTAATAGGCCCCTAAGACCCTATATTATGCATCCTAGGGCATATTTCAATAGAAATCTGAACAAGGTCAACAAATAAACTTAATTTCTCAACTCCCTGACATTTTCGTTAGCCAAAAAGGGTTGGTGGGACCCATATGACACCTTGGGAATATGAGTCCCATTTATATGGGGCCTATATGCCACAAGTGGTGTATGAGTCCCTTTTGGCCCCTTTTTAGGGTTTTGAATGGGAAATTAGGGTTTTAAGTTCAAATTTTATGAATGTTAGCCTCTGGGATCTAATAAACAATAAATTGGATGGATTTCCTATATAAAGAAGGTCTCAAATCATTATTTCACTAAGCCTTCATGACATCATCCTAAGCGATTGAGAGTTAAGCATTCCAAGACTTTACAGGAGCATGAAGAGAGAATTCAAGAGCATTTCTAAAGCATTCAAGGGTAGATCTCTTCATCAATTGTCATGTCTATCTTAGTAAATACGGTGTGAGGTTAGCCTATCATTCGATCCTCGTAGGCTGACAGGAGTGTTCAGAGGATCATTTTTGGCAGTTGCTCAATGTTGGTTAGCTCCAGAATTGCAGTGTGTCAGGTTGGGCCTTCGCAGAATCTCTTCCAGAGAGTCTTTTCAGAGAACTTTCTATTTTTAGAAAGTTAGGTCAGATGGAAGCTGCTATTTCGGGCAGGGCACCTGGTGCAGTTATTCAGCTCAGATTCGACCCAGTTCAGTAGTTGGTGGATTTGACGGAGAAATAAGGAGTAATTACTGAGTTATTAAATATTTAATAATTTGACTTTATATAAAGTCACTTTATTGAAATATTAAAATATTTAATTATTTGGCTAAGTTATAAAGTATTTAATTATACTTTATATTATATTATTAAAATGTGACTTAATGAGTATTTAATGCTCATTAAAAGTGGACGCCAATAATTAAATCAATTCTCCTAAGTCCAAAAGTGAAAATTAAATCATTTATTTAAATGATTATTTTAATGGAGAATTAGGTCGAACTTTTCAAAGAGAATATATTGTTCTTCCCAAGGCAAAATCGAACTATCCTGTTATTATTCAATTTTGTCTTTTGGCATCTGAGCTTTGGAGTTTGCAAACCCTAGGGTTATTGGCAGACGATCGTTTCTGGAGAACGTAACCTCTTCAGAGATCAGGCAGACTGAGGCTGTGAAATATCAGTTGAAGCTGGCACTTGGTGATTTCATCCAGAAGTCACAGATTGAGCTTAACCAGTCATTTGTTCAGAGATTTACAGAGGAAATCATCTTCTTTTTGGGGCGATTCCATTCACTACCACTCATCAGTGTTTTGGCACAAGTTTCAAGGAATCCGTACTATCATTATTACTGCTGTACAGGCCGTACCAGCAGGGCCGTACTTCTTCATTCCCAGAGAAACGCCTCTCCTTCTCAGTTTCTGGTTTGGGGTTATTGGGCGCCTTGGTCATCAGAGGTTGTGCGTTGGTTTTGGAGCTCAGAGAAGTCTTCTATCATTCTGGCCGTACATTCTTTTACCAGCTGCAGCCGCCATCTTAAATACCAGGTTTTATTTGATAAAATTCCAAATAATGCTTATATGTTCAGATTTTTTATATTGTATGTTCTGGAAAAGATGAAATAAAGGAACGCCTTCCCTTTCTGAGCAAATTCTATGCATTTTGAACTTGTATGAATTTTATATGAATTTTTTTAGCAATTTCTAGAGAAATCGCATTTTCCATTTTGCCTGTGAAAACCTTCAAAATCACAAAAAAACCAAAAAATTTCAAAAACAACACAAAACAATTAGGGTTACAGTTTTGAGAACCACCAGGGTTCTGACAGAGTGTGTGGGCGCCTTGTCCAATTAGCCAAATAAATTTAAAATACACTTTCTATAAAAGGCAACATTTAATACAAGCTTGAGAAATAGGAAGACTTACATTACTCTTATATTCACGTACATGGTATTCATATATGATCTAATCCTTTGAGTGGGAAGATACAAAACTTGTTCCTCGTGTTAGATGGATTTGAAATGACTAGCCATATTGTTACCAATCTTTATGTTGAAAGGCTTGGATGGTTTAGCTTTCGTTGGATTTGAGTGAATCCAATTAAGTTGATATGATTAGTTATTTGTAAATTGGCTTTAGTTATAAGTAGATTATTCCTTCCAAACAAAAAATAATTTCTAGTTGTAGGTTAAGCAAAATGCTTAGTTGATGAATGTAACTTTCTTAAAAATGTAGAATTAAGGCATATTGTACCATTCTAAACTGCCTCTTTATTGAAATTTGAAGTAAAGTGGTCAGAAACAAGAAGATTAATTTCTACTATTCATGGTCTGATAAAATTCTTAATTTGTTATTTATATGTATAAATTTTTTGTGCTATAATGGGCCAATATATCAACATTCTGTGTAAACTTTCTAGATTTATTTTTGAAGGAACTTCACTATCAGTAGATTCTGTGATCTTAATTCATTTGGCACTGGTCTTGATATGTCAATTTTCCAGATATGGGTTTATGGCAACAGCTTTGAGTCCTTTCTTGTAGCCATTGTTATCCCTAATCCACAAGCACTTGAAAGCTGGGGCACTGCAAATGGGGAAACAGGAAATTTTGAATCTTTATGTGAAAATCCAAAGGCAAAGAAATATATCCTTGATGAGCTCAATGCAACAGGGAAGAAGAACAAGGTATTTTGAATTTTGACATAGCTTTGGTGGCAGTTCTAAATTTATAGATTTTAATCTTGGATTTGTCTATTTTAGTACATTTTTATCAATGGATCTGTCAAGCTTAGTACATTTTTATCATGGATTTGTCAATTTTAGTTCATTTTTATGTGGGATAGGTCATTTTCATTCATTATTGTGCTTGTGAAATCTAGCTCAAGGGTTTTGAACTGCTAAGGGCAGTTCACCTTGAACCTAATCCATTTAGTGTTGAGAAGGACCTGATTACTCCAACTTTTAAAATGAAGAGGCCTCAGTTATTGAACTACTACAAGGTAAGGCTATTGAAAATGTACTTTTGTTTTAACTGTAATCATTCAAGGCACTAAACCTGAACTTGTATAGATATCTGTATCTAAACTTCCATCTTATGAAGCTATGGGTTTCACATTTTGAAATTGGGTATACAAGTTATTAAGTACTTGATCAGGTTCTTGTGAATCCTCTTCTTGTTCATGCAGGGCATAATCGATGACCTATATGGAAGCTGCAAGTGAACCAAGGCACATGATCGTGTATGCAAACAACAATTCTATTATAAATATGCCATTCCATATGTGCATTTCCTTCATTGATATTCAAGCCATAAAAATGTCATGATTATGAGAGACGATGTATATCTAATTCAATATTTTTTAAAATTTATTGACTCTTATCAATTTATTCTATTAATTTGTTTCTGCAATGTATCTTTGTTCATAATCGTTTCTACATTAAGTGGTCTAAAATAAGTTGCATTAGATAAGGAATTGTCAACAGCCAAAAACTAGTGATGCATATAAATTATTTGTACCATTGTTTGTTTTGTTTTGTTATTGAGAAAAATATTGCCAATGAATTACCTAGGTTGTGCATTAATGAAAGTTCATTTCTGCTTACGTTTATTATTGTTTCATTATTTTTTTTGAAGTATGAGGATTGATGCTCAATTTTAGTGGTATGATATAGCTTCTCCATTTTTTTGAATTGAGTGTCCCCAATTAATGAAACTTTAAGAGGAGCACAAAATAAGAAGATTAAATTTGTCTTAACGTTAAACATCACTCAAGTAAAATTTATTTGTATATTCTGCATTGATTTGTTAAGAGTGTGAATAAAGACGATTGGTGGAGGTTCGCTAAACATTTGTGTCTCTCTCCCTTGTCACTTTGCCCTCCCCTCAAAACCCCAAACTTGTGGAGGTGGGGGATGGATTTGCATTAAAATTAAATCTTAGCTACCCTTCTCAAAGAAATCGGAGTAGTACAAACAATGTTTTTGATTATGGGAAAAATAGGTTTTGAAGGGGGCCTGTAACCCTAAAGAGGAACACTACCTAAAGATAAACCAAAGATAACCAAAAGAAACCCATTTGCTACAAGACTAGGGCAACAACCACAGAACAAACCAACATAGGATAAAATGTTCCTAAGCCAAAGAAAAAGAACAACCAAGAGCCTATAGTAGGATAAAACATTTAGCCGCTACCTTTTGATGTAGACACAAGATCCCATCACTATCCTTGATCTCCACCTTAATAGGAAAATAAGGAAAACTTGAAAGAAGGCCATCTTTTGCACAAACCATCTCCACCTCAATAGGATAAGTAGTAGAAGAAGCAAAACCCTAGCCTCTTCCCAAAATAAGCTATAGTACAAACAATGTTAGTGTTATACAAAAGTCTTATTGCTCCATAATCATGGGGACTCCTTTCTTTGCTTGTGATGCACCAATGAGGTTGAAGCATTAGATTTGTTGGAAAGTCTTCAAATAGTTAAATTGAATATCCAAATCCTATGGGTAGAAGGGGGTTCTATATTGACTAGTTGAGGGATGTTGAAACGGTCTATAGAGAATTCGAAGTTCAATGTCATCATTTAAGATGCTCTAGCTTTTAAGAACTCCTTTAGGACTATTATGATCTTGCACTATTTTTCAAGAAGCTAGCTCAATGACAAATGCTTGAATTAGCCCTTTTCTCTTCTCTATAGAAGTCAACATTGTATCTTCCTCCTAGCCTAGGATTGAGGAGCTTTAAAGGACTAGAGCCTTGCTATTTTACAACTTCTTGTTTAATTATAAATGAAATAGAATAGAGAGTTGAAGGAGCAAAATTTTGTTTTACTGCTTACAAGTTTCACTAATTACTCAAGGCAATTGTCCAATGCCTACACACATTTGTAGCACATTGATAGAGTGCCACTCACCATTCCTTTAGGTGTTGGTTTGGATGCTCTATCACAAGCCTAATTAATGATGGCTCCTTTTAGCATCAAGGAATTTCCCCTCCCATTGAGGCTTAGGTGACTTCCTCAAAGCATATAGATTTTAGTGTTTACCCTTTATTTTTCTTTGACCCTTGGTTGTGTTGCATAGCAGAAATTAGTTTCCACCTTAACCAGAAATGATGCATGGAACATAGTTCTTTGGATCAAAAGAAAAAGTTGTGAGTTCTACATCATCAAGCATGCTATAGTTGGTAGCATTGAGAAGTTCAAAGCAAAGTTTGTGGCAAGAGTGTTCTCCTAGAAAGAGGGAGTGGACTATAAAGGGGCATTCACTCTTGTCGCCAAATACACATTATAACAATTACATCATTAGTTTCATTTATGAGATGAAAGATACGTAAAAATGGATGCTAAGACAACTTTTCTTAATGGTATCATTGAGGAAAAAGTGAATATAGATTAGCCTTAAGGCTTTGAGGTAAATAAAAAGAAACCCTTGATTGCATGCTTCAGAAGCCTTTATGGACTCAAACAAGCACCAAGAGCTTGATGCTTCAATATAGATGAATACTTGTGAAGTGTGGGTTTAACCAAAAGTGAAGCGGATCCTAATCTTTATTATTTAATTGTTGGGATTGATTTGCTTAAATTAGTGTTATGTGTAGATGATTTGTTTATTACAAGAGCAAAACAACTCATTACAAGGTCCAAAGTAGATTTGGTCATTGAATTTGAAATGGATATCAATATAATGCATTACTTTTTAAGTTTAGAGGTAAGTATGTAGTTGATATCTTGAAGTGACTATGGATGGAGGTTTGCAAACCTATGGCCACATATATGATCAGTAATTTGAAGAAGATAATAGCTTCAAATTTGGAGTTGGTGGATCCCATGTTGTATGGGCAATTGATAGGTTCCTTAATGGATTTGGTTAACATAGACCAAATATATGTTTTGCAATTAACACTATGAGTTGATCCATGTTGGAACCAAGGTAGGAGTATTGGGTAGTAACAAAACATGTGTTCAAATATCTTGGAGACGATGAAGTAAAGTTGGATAATTGGTGATGCAAATAGGAAGAGCGCCTTAGGGTGTTGCTTTAGCTTGGATCCAATGATGATATCTTGATTCAATAGGAAGCAAAGTTTTGTGGCACTTAGTTTGGTAGAGGTAGAATAGTTGCTAGCCATTGCTATCAATTGTGAGGCCATCTATCTTTGCAATTTATTTGTAGGATTAGTTAATTAGAAGTTGGATCCCATGGTTATTTGCTATGATAATCAAAGTTGTGTCAAACTCTTTGAGAATCTACTATTTAATGATAGGTCTAAGCACATAAGATCAATTATAATTTCATCCATGATGAGATTCAAAAGGAAGCAATTAAGCTTGAGTATGTTTACACAAATCAACAAATAGCAAAAGGGAAGTTTGATAGCATAGATAGAAACTTTACAAGTTCAGTGTAAACATGTTTTGAGTAATTCTATTTTGCAGTTCACTTTTAGTAAAAAGGGAAAGTCTTTTATTTGTTAATTAAGTCTAGTAAAGTGTAAATATACATTAATGATTTAGACTTAGCTTCAAATTTATTTCCCATAAGAGATAAGGAGCTTTTTTTAAATTAGATTTTGCTAAATAGTATAAAGAATGATGCAAGATTGAAGAATTATATATTGTGATGCTACTTTTCTCCAATAGTTATTTAAGTAATAGCAGTGGATTTAATATAATGAATATTAGAATTAAGATAATTTGAGTTATGTAATGTGATCAACATAAATATGAATAATCAATATAAACTATAAACGTATGACAATTAAATAATTAGCATAATAAATAGAATAACACCTCCACATAGATTAATCATATTAACATCAAAATCATATAGATAATATTCCCAATATCATTGAATCAATGGTTTTCAATACTTATTTGTAAATATATTTTGAGAGGCTACTATTCGGCACTCAAAGGAATGGTTATAGGCCTAGGCTTTTCTTGGCATAAACACCCCCGGAAGAACTGGTTCTTGCATAGAACCAACTTGCTTTTACAACATAAACACAACCTTGGCTAGGACACTCCCAGTTACAAGTACCCCGAATTGGACACACATGTGCCTTTTCTCTAAATGTTTAAATGCCTGCCCATGACTTTAACCTTCATTCTTTTGTGCCTTTGTGTTTCTCTCTCCAATTCCTTTCCTTTTTTTCTCTTCTCTCCTTGAATGTTCCTCTTCCATGTCCTACCCAAATCTCACATGAATGGTTTATATATCCTTTTAAGAGGTGGTTTCCAAACCATCACAACCTTTCACAAAGGTTGTCCTTTCAACAATTTTTTAAATAAATAATTATGCTTCCCATCTTTAAAGAAGGCTTATACATATTCTTTATTAATCTCTCTTTTAACCAAAGGATCATAATATCTTTTATTTTCTATCTCCCTTTTAATTCTAAAGGGTTATTTAATAGATTTATCTTCTCTTGGGGAAAAAGTCACATAACATATACAATGATAAATTTCATGTAGTTGTTTCATAGACAATTTGTAGAGATTTCCTTGTAACTTTTTCAAAGAGTGAAAAACTAATAAATTTCATGTAGTTTCATTGATAATTTGTAGAGATTTGTTTTTATAGATTTTATAATTGAAGTTTCAACTGTTGTGTGATTGATGTAGTGTTAAAATATAATTTTCAAGTATAGAACATTAAGACTTCAGTTGCCTTGTTTGAAACCTTTCATAATGTGATAGAAGATTGAGAATCCAATATTGTTACTTTGTCGATCCTTATTGTGGGAAGCTTCCAAGGAGCTCTACATAGTGTTGTTGAGTTTGATGTGATCTTTCACTTGGAGCAAAAGGGAGCTTGAGTAAGCATTTTGGATCCTAAAGTTGAGAAGAGGAGCTTGCAATAAACTTTGTGGGTGGGGGGGAATAGGAAAAGAAACTATGGTGAGTGCTTTTGAAATGAGTGACAATGTTAGCAAATATTAGTGGCTTTTGAGGCTATAGCTACTTTTTGCAAGTTGGGAAAAAGTAGAGGTTTTAAGCTTTGGCAATGTTTCATTAAAAAAAATGGTGTTTTATCTTGCTACTTGGGACTCTTACATCATAAAATGACATATGCACCTTCTTAGGGTTAGGTTATAGCAAATCTAAAGAAAATAACAAAGGTGAGCTAGAAAAGCCTTGTGGCTCACAAGATTCCTTGGATTTAGCTAAATTTTAAGAAAGTAAACTGTAATAAATATCAACAAAATGAGTTACTTAATCTTGCAATGAAATTTTACCATTTTGCACGAACAATCAAGTTAATAATTAAGTATTGACCAAATTGTGTATGGGTTGTGTTGTGACCTTTTCACACATCACCCCATTGCAAATGGGGACCCCCTAATTTTCGCTTCGTTCCTCGTCTTTTGGCTTTGGTTTTGTCTATCTCTATCTCTTTTGCTATTTGTCTTTCCGGGGTATGCCCACCTTTGAGCTTAAATGTGAAATTTTGGCTAAGTCTATAGAATTAGGGTTTTGAGTTTTCTGGTCAATTTGAAGTCAAATGGAGTGAATAAGTTGGAATCTGAGCTTCACGTTGTAGTCAGTATGCTTCCAACAGGTTCCCAACTAAATTTCATCGAATTTCGACAACTTAATATTTTTAGTAAGTGCTAATTTGGGATGTTTTCTCAGCACTATTGAAGTTCTGATCACTGCACTGCACTTAGACCGCTGCAAGCTACCTGCCTGCCAAATTTGAGCCAGAACAGACAATTTGCTATTTTTAGCAGTCTTGCCTTCAGAGGCTATTTTTAGGGTTTGCATGTCAAAGTTTTCAACGCATGTCTAGATATTCTTTATGGGTTTTCCGAGAGCTTCGCAACAAGGTAACATGCAAGTGGAGTTGGTCACTTTTCCGGGACTTACTATTTTTAGCCAGTGCTTGCATGTTGATCATTTTTTTGGGTTTTTTGAGATCTCTCGGGCAATGTGACATGCAAAATCATCCGGTAGCTAGTTGGTCACTTTTTCAACCACATACTATTTTTAGCAAGTCCATTCTTGCAGCTGCCTAGCGCATCAGGATCATGAACAAAGCAAAGTGCAACAAAAACGAAGTCAAACAGGGGTCATTTGATGCACATGCAAAACGAATTAGGGTTTCCAGCTTCAGGACCCAAAATTAGGGGTAAAATTCCAGAATTTTCGAAAACCGATGTATCCCACTGCGATTAGCGTCTTTCAAGCTATCCATCGGTAAAATTTGAAGGCAATCGGAGCACTTACTATTTATAGTAGGGCATTCTAGAAATTGGCTAAAAGTAGTAAACCAGCAGCAAGCACCAGTGTGAACGGGCAGGTCACCCCATGAGGAGCACAGCATTCAAATTTCAAGTCAAACGGAGTTGTGGAAGTCATGAAACTAAACAGTTACTATAAATAGTAAACCACCTCCAGAAACATGCTAAAAATAGCAGGTCAGCGCGAGGCATCAATATGAACAGGTCAAATAAGTGATGAAAACCCCATGGCGCGAATTTCAAATCAAATAGAGCTACAGAGATTCAGTAATCAAGCACTTACTATTTTTAGCAGGCTTGTGCAGAGGAATTAGGGTTTCCTAAAATCTAGGGCGAAACACGGTAGTTACACAAATGCAGCATCCAGCCACGGTCGACATTCTTCAAGCAATTAGCATGCAAAATTTGAGCTCATTCTGAGCATTTACTATTTTTAGTAAGTTGCCAAAAATAGTAGGTACAGGCAGGCATCAAGCGCCAAAGGCTCAATCACGTCACGAGGGTCGAGGCAAAGTAAAAATCCAACTTTTTGGAGCTAGAAATCAGCTTAAAATGCAAAATTTGCGAAACTTTCTAAAAATAGAAAGTTAGGGCAAGCTGAGGGCAACGTGAATAAACCACTTCAAATCATACAAGAGCTTTGAAATTCACCCAACTCTGATAAAATGAAAGCTCCAGCATGAAAGTGCGCCCTTGCAAGCTTGAAGGAATTGAAAATTTCTCTAAGTATGTGAAATTGAAAGCTCTAGCATGAAGGTGCGCCTTTGAAGTTGAAGAAGTGATTGAAAAGCTTCCAAGTCCTTCAAATTTGTAGCTCAAGCCCCTAGATGCACCTTGACTTGGAGGTGCCATTAAAAAATAAAAATAAAAAATTCTAAGACATTGAAATTGAAACCACAGCACCCCAAACACACCCAGAGACAAGAGCAAGGTAAGAAATTTTCTAAGTCTTCAAAAATGAAACTAGAAGGGGTGAAATGCGCCCAAGGTAAAGAGGAAGCCTTGAGATTTTCTAAGGCATTGAAATTTAAAGCTTGAAGGGTCAAATGCACCCTAGCTCTAAGGTGACTCCAGCAAAGTTTCTAAGTAATAAAAAATGAAAGTACAACCTCCTAAATGCGCCCACCTCAAGGAGCTGATTGAAAATTCTTCTAAGTGTCACAAAATGGAAGCTTACTATCCAAAATGCGCCCTTGATTGGAAGAAGTCTGAAAATTTTCTAAGTGTGGAAAGATAAAAGCTTGGAGTGTTGAATGTGCCTAGCATGACAAGGAATGAGAAAAACTTCCAAGGCACTAAAAATGAAAGTTAGAAGAGGCAAATGCGCCTTAGTTTGTAGAGGTGTCTTGGAAATTTGCTAAGGTGTTGGAATTTAAAGCAACTACCCCTAAATGCGCCCTTTCAGGTGGATGAGTTCAAAATTTGTCTAAGGCAAGGAAATTATAAGTAGAAAGGATGGTATGTGCTAAGATTGAAGAGAAGTGGAGGAGAAATTTTCTAAGGAGTTGAAACTTGAAGTCCACCATGTTGAATGCACCTGGCATGAAAAGGGTAATATCAGAAGTTTAAAATTTTTTTCTAAGTATTGGAAGCTAAAAGCTTGAGGAGTCATATGCGCCTAAGGGTTGAAGAAGTTTGAAATTTTTCTAAGTGTACAAACTTGAAGTAAGACATGGCAAATGCGCCCAAGCTGGTGATGACATGTTAAAAAAAAAATCTAAGTATCAAAATTTCACCTCTAGAGAAAATACGCCCAAACTTGAGAGGATGATGAAATTTGTTCAGGCATGAATAAAGTTGGCGAGGATGAGTCGGAAGGTGTCAACTTCGTGAGGTTGATGAAGATTTTCATGACAAAGCAAGAAAATGCGCCCAGATGTGAAGAATAAGAATAAAATTGTTGGCAAAATATTTTTCTAAGGTTTAAAATTCAAAAATTAAATGAACCCCTTCGTTTGGAGACACATGAATTCGACGCTTTCTGAAGGGAATTTTCTTCTGGGTATTGGACGTTTGCGATGAGGAATGGATTTTAAAGTCTTCCACAGTTCGCCGAAGCCTTCAGGATGGAGATTTTTGATGGGCACTTAAACGATGAATTTTCTAAGGGGAAAATTTGAGAAATTTTCTAAGGCAAGGAATAAAATGAGTTGTTGACATAAAAATGCCTTGGCGGATGAATTTGAGGTTGGGTGCCTAGATAATTTTTTATCAAATTCTTGATGAAAATATTTTGCTTGAGCCAGAGTTGGATGAAATGTCAGAGTGAACGCCTCAGCTGGAAAAGTGAAGAGGATGCAGTTGAAGCTAGCACTTTCAAAGATGATTTTAAAAATGCATCTCTTAAATACGCCCTTGAGGATGATGAAATTCGTCTAAGGCATTGAAATATGATGCACAGGTGTTATATGCCCCAGCCTACAAATGTTGAAAAATCATGAAGAAAGCAAAGTTGGCTAGAGAAAAACAACGAACCCTTGGAAGTTAAAGCATGAAAATCAGGTAAGTAAGTTGAGTTTATATTATGAAGTGTTCTGATGCTCTTCTCCTTGCTTGTTTTGCAAGAGGAACGTCGAGACCAAATGGTGATGACT
This sequence comes from Sequoia sempervirens, assembly GCA_007258455.2. Classification (NCBI taxonomy): domain Eukaryota; kingdom Viridiplantae; phylum Streptophyta; class Pinopsida; order Cupressales; family Cupressaceae; genus Sequoia; species Sequoia sempervirens. The sequence goes on from VDFB02058967.1 coordinate 13,960, forward strand.
TGGGGAGATGAAGCGAAGAGTTGCAAGAAATGGCTAAGTGTTGAGACCTAGTATGTGCCCAATTCAAGTGGCAAAGAAGAAATGTTTTCAAAGCTCAGGGTGGAGAAAAAAAATGGAAACCCAAGCAAGTACTTCAAAATTGAAGAACAACATCAAGGAGGAAAATCATCGTCGAGCACGGGAAAAGAAGTTGCGGGCTTGAAGTTAGATCGAGAATGTGCCTGCCATGCTGATTGAAGCAGTGATGATCAAATTCATCCAATCTGCAGTCAAGAAAAAGATCAAGAGCAGTGTGAACGCATCTATGAATAGGAATCTTCTTGAAGATGATGGACATTAATGGCTCATTTATTACCCCACTCCTCTTGGTGGCGGTTTTTAGGGTAAATCTTGTTTAGGGCTGAGGTGGCACAATATGGGCCATCCAGCCGATTGTAATCTGAGTCGTCCGTTGGACTTGGCCAGCTATATAAAGGGGCATCCCCACCTCATTTGTTTTTTAGTAGAGCTTAGAGATCAAACTAGAGACTAGAGCAGAGAGATTGATAGTGTAGTTGATAGCTTAGCATAGTGTAGTTTGAAAAGGAAGGAAAGTCTTCCATTTGAATACTTTGTAAGAAGTTGTTGTGAACACTTTCATAATAAAAGAGTTTTTCATTGATGGTGATCTCCTCTTTGTTATGAGTAGCTAGCGAGGCTTCTTTGTCCTTCCAATTCACGTAGAATCAACAAGTAACTTAATATAGAGTAGTTTTCATTTTCATGCAAGTAGATGTTAGTTGTGGATTTGTGGTGTTAATCGAGGCAACTTCATTTTTATCCATACCACTAGCAGTTTGCTGACGGCAAGTTTGCCTTGTGTGGTCAACTGGAAAACATTACAAACTTAACTTCGATTGTGATTCATGTGTTTGTATGTGTCGTTTTGATGGTACTTACATGTTGAGTTATAATTTGAAAACCTCTTGTCACTCCCTTGAAGATTGCACCGACTTTGTGTAAGTTGTCCAACGTGAGGCGGAGCAAAGTCTGGTCGAAGTCTATCGAGATTGATCCCACGTCCCGTCCTTAGATAGAACATAAACTTCTTAGGCCCTACACTTATTTTAAATTCAGTTCATTTTGGGTTAGCGTTAGGAAATTTGCACTTACCTGCCAAATCATCCAAATTACATGAAAGCCCTTAATCTGTTGTCTGCTATCAGCTGTCAAACAATTGTGTAAGTCCCCTTGAAATACCAGCAAAAAACACATCGAGCCAACTGAGGGTATTCTATTGCATTGAAGGAACCTTGGAGTTGAACGCACGAACTCTCTCGCAATCTTAGCGTGCTGGATACTTTGATCAAGAGAGAATAGGGTAACCGTTGGCGACTTTATTCTATGTCGGTGCGGTCACGAAAATCACATCAATAGGTTGTTTGAGATATTTAAAAATGATTGCAAAGGTTTTATTGAGATGTTTGGATCACGAAAACAACAAACAATTCTATTTCAATAGTGAAGAAACAATAAAATGTAATTTTATGAATGTTGGCAAAAATTGTAAAAATGCATGATATAATTTTAATATGGTAGGTTTTAAACCAAAAACAATATTGATGATGAAATCCATGTGATTATTTTGGGTGAAAAGTGGTTGACATAACATTGCAACAAAAGAGCAATTATTTGTAATATTTTGACATTTTTAGGACAAGAAAAATGACAACTTCAAATCATTCAAGTTAGTCTAAAAGGTGTGCTACAATAGAAACAATTCTTCAAAAAGACAAGCAATGACAATTAAGCACATAATTGATTCAAACTAACCTATAAACCACTGGTAAAGAATCCAATGATGAAATCATAAGAAAAGGATCAAGATGCGTGGATTTGGGGAAGTTTCAACTTATGAGTTAACAAATAAGCTCTACCCAAACCTTCAATATCTAGCATAAAGAAAAGCAATCCAAAAGCAGGAATTAGGTTTAAAAAGGCCTAGGTAGTTTGACAATTGTAAAGACAACAATGTTCACTTTGTTTAAGCTTGGCAATGTTTGGCAAAATTTGAAACAAGAAAACTAATTACCAATGCTAACTAATAAGTAAAAGCTACTCTAACCAATAATCTAATAGATTCAATGACAATCTAATAAAAAAAAAATGAAAACTTTAAACCTTGACAATATGCATCAAGCCAATCATTAGTCTGATGCACTTTGATAAAGATTGAAAAACGTGTCAAGGGATGCTTAGGATTGACTAAAAGCAAAGGTAAATGGTAGGAAAAGCAACTAATTATGTTTGCAAGAATCATTGCAAATATCATATTGTGTTCCATTCAAATCTCTAACCTTGAACAAGCTTTGTGAATTTATTTTTATAGGTAAGGAGGGTGCTATTAAGCATTGAGTTGATGGGAAGGTGAAATAAGTCATGTTTGATGCTCAAATGTTTTGCATGAATAATTTAGACAAATTTCACATTTAAATATGTGAATTTTGTGAGCACTACAACCCCTATATGAGCGTCAAATGGTTTCATCAAAGCCATTTTTGTGTCAATATCATCTTGTCAATTACATGATCAATATGATGAACTCGTGACCATTGTTTATAAAAAATGCCAACCACAAAATACCTGAACAAGAGGAAAGATGCAAAAAGTTTTAAAAGTCATGAAACTTGTTGAAAGGGATTCACAATTTGGTTAACAAATTTAATCTTGGAAACCAAAGCCACTTGTCATTTCTCATCTTGTTAAAACTTGAGTGTCAACCATAATTAAACTCAAAATTTTGATCCATGCAATTTTCAATACTTACATGACACTTACATTTCTTTTAATTAAAGACCCCAAATAGATCCCTCATTTTAATTAAAAAATATATTCATATCTGAATGATAGTGATTGTTTACATTTATGGTAAAACACGTTTATGACTTATGTTACAAGCCAATATTGATAATTGACTAAAAGTAGATATTATTTTCAGATTAGTCATTAGATCCATCATGGTAGGCACTCTTTCATTTATTTCATTGGCCTCACCTCTTTCTCCCTCAACACTAACATAATCACATAAGAAGCGTAGTTTCAACAAAATCTCAAATGCCAATCATAATATTGCACATTGACTTTTCTGGGTGTGCTTTTCCCTACTCTTTATTTCAATGCAATGCCAAAATATTCTTGAAATTTGAAGAACGCCCTTTTTCTCTTGAACCATATAATCATAGTGACCACTTCTTTGGTATTTTGATATATGTACCCTGTATAACATGTATTTACTTCCATTTTTAGTATTGTTGTAAGTATACAAATATGAATTGTACCTTGACCCTCAAAACTATAGTGATTTGGAGATTATTTTCTTTATAGAACCATCTTAGACAATTTGCTTTTGTAATTTTATAATTCATTTTATGTAAATTCATTAAAAAAACGAACCTAAGAAAAATTTAAATCCATTAATCAAAGATTATAGTAATACTAAGATCTACCCTTGACCTCATC
>VDFB02058968.1:0-43701 GCA_007258455.2 Sequoia sempervirens
CCTGGGTATTAATGAGATACGGCCAATCCCCTAACAACCAACGCTTCAAGTCTCCTTGAGAGTCCATAGATTTTTTTTCACCAGAATAGGTTTATTTTTTTTCATGGCATTCACTTCATTGTATTTTTCCAAAACAGACACGTAACTGGGCTGTGATTTTCAGGTGACTTCAATGAAGGACCAAGAGCAATATTGGGCTGACAGGAGAATACCATATCACTATATCTCTGTTAAAGAATTTGCGGATATGTACAAGAAGTTTCGTGTAGATAGAAGACTCTCCGGGAAATTATCTGTACCAGCCAACAAACTTTCTAGACGAAAACGATCACCGGTATTGGGTAAACACCTAATTTCTAAAATGGAGATCTTCAAGGTCTGCTTTGCTAAAGAATGGCTTCTTCTCAAACGCAATTCCTTCATTTACATATTCAAGACTGTACAAGTAAGCCTTTATGTGCAATAAGAAGCTCTAGTCTATAATGAGTCACACTTACTGTAAGTAGGCCTCATGGAAGCTGTACATTATGCAGATTATTTTCGTAGCATTTGTAGCAACTACAGTGTTCTTGAGAACACAAATGCACCAACGAAATGAGGAGGATGCAAACTTATATCTTGGGGCTCTCTTTACTGCCCTGATGACAAACATGTTCAATGGCATGGCTGAGCTTCCACTCACAATTGCAAGACTACCTGTATTTTATAAACAACGAGACCTTCTCCTGTATCCTGCATGGGCTTTCTCTCTTCCCTCCTTATTGCTGAGTATTCCAATTTCATTTCTGGAATCAGGTGTTTGGGTTGCCATGACCTATTATGGAATAGGGTTTGCTCCTGAAGCTGTCAGGTATGCTTGGAGATTGCATTAACATTGATAGCTGATGCACTATTAAGTCTAAACCATTTTCTGTTTTCATTTCTTTCACGAACTATCTTTTTTAGCACAAAAAGTGATAGTTCCATGAGAAGAGTCCACTGGATTGAATGTAATTTTAGGGTTTTTATCTTTGTGAGTGAATTTTTCAGAATCTTTACATTTAATAGTGCCGCTGTCAATGCAGGTTTTTCAGGCATTTTCTTGTACTATTTCTGCTACATCAAATGTCATCTTCTCTTTTCAGATTTTTAGCAGGACTTTGTAGAACAACGACAGTATCCAATACTGTAGGAGCACTCACTTTGCTACTAATTTCTATGTTTGGAGGATTCATTATTACCAAAGGTCTGTCATCCTTCTCATGCTACACGGTTCTCAAATAAGAAAATATTTGTTGGATCTCACCTTTTCAACATTTTATTTTCTGCACAGATAGCATACCCAAGTGGTTGAGATGGGGTTACTGGTGCTCTCCGCTAGTGTATGCACAAAGTTCCCTTGTTTTGAATGAGATGCTTGATCCCAGATGGAATAAAGTAAGTTTCAATCGATAAAAACTAACCCAATTGCGCATTAAATGCTGTAGTAATTCAGTTGTAAGAATAACAAACTAGCAACTCAAGAGGTGAATGAACAGGGACAGTAAACATAAACAGCAAGTGCATTGCCTATTATATAGGGGTCTATAAACCCTCGTATTAATGAACTTCTTGAAAGAATAGATTAACTACTTGGTTACATTTTCAAATTACAGAGTACAGATTCTTCACCAAACTTGGGTCTTGGTGTACTGGAGAGGCGTAACGTCAATCCCAGCGCATACTGGTATTGGATAGGAACTGCTGGTTTGTTGGGGTTTGCTGTACTCTTCAATTTTTTATTCACAATTTCGCTTACATATCTAAATCGTGAGTTCACTCACTTGACCTATAATTTTTTCGTTCAATTCAAAATTTGGGCCTTTCTGCATGCTGAAAATGATTTTTGTGCTGAGAAGCTCTTGGCAAGCATCAGGTTACAATATCAAAAAAAATGCTCACGCAAGTCTCTGGGCCTGAAGATGTTGCACGAGACCAAGAGCTCCAATGTGGTCAATCAAAATCTAAGAAAGCACCATCTAAAACATCTACCACCAAAAATGGAAAAGGCGCAAGTAAGAATGTTCTTTTTTTTCCCTTTTCAAATATGTTCTTGCATTGTCAAACTTTAAAACCAGAAGATTCGCAATGGATAAGAATTAGTAGAAGAGAAAAATGATTAAAAAAGAATGATTTTTTTTCTAGGTTTACATAGTAGTTATGTAAGTCTTCCATTGCAAAATCTTGTCTCTCCCGGTCTGCTCAACAGTGTTTGTTTATGCAGAAGATAAGCAGATGCATCAGATGAACATGAGATCAATCAAAACAGAAATCATTCCAATAGATTTGGATGTAGAATCTGGTGTGACGAAGCGAGGATTGGTTCTTCCTTTCAAACCATTGGCAATGTCTTTTATTAATGTGAATTACTCCGTTGACATGCCTCGGGTATAACCCATGTTTTACTCTTTAAGTCCACTTATTAAGTTGATAGTTATCTGTATTTGCTAGTAATTTGAACCATGATATTGAGTGTCTATAGGTATCTAAATTTGTTTATCTATGCTTAAATTAATGGATAAGATAGTTCCAATTGAATAAACATACCAAAAAATGGACTTTCGAGCAATATTTGAACGTTTGACATTGAACCTTCTGCAGGAAATGAAAGAACAGGGAGAAACAGAGGATAAACTTCAACTACTTCGTAATGTAACAGGGGCGTTTAGGCCAGGAGTTCTGACTGCTTTGATGGGGATTAGTGGGGCTGGAAAGACAACACTCATGGATGTTTTGGCTGGAAGGAAAACAGGAGGATATATTGAAGGGGATATTAGGATCTCTGGATTTCCCAAAAAGCAAGAAACATTTGCTCGAATCTCTGGTTATTGTGAGCAGAATGATATTCATTCTCCACAAGTAACTGTGAGAGAGTCCTTAATATACTCTGCATTTCTTCGTCTTCCAAAAGAGATCGATGACACCACTAAAACTGTAAGTCCAAAACTCAAATTTTGTATTTCATATTCAATCTTTACATTATTTGGTAGGATTCAGTTCTTTAGCCCTCACTGAATCAACTCATTTGAACTGCCATAGGCCTTTGTAGATGAGGTTATGGAGCTAGTAGAGTTGGATAGTTTAAGGGATGGGTTGGTGGGCCTTCCTGGTGTAACTGGTTTGTCAATAGAACAAAGAAAAAGGTTAACAATTGCTGTGGAGCTTGTTGCGAATCCATCTATTATTTTCATGGATGAACCAACTTCAGGACTTGATGCCAGATCAGCAGCTATTGTCATGAGAACTGTTCGCAATACAGTTGATACAGGAAGAACCGTTGTCTGTACCATTCACCAGCCTAGCATTGACATTTTTGAATCTTTCGATGAGGTAGGAAAAATATGAAATGGCTGCATTTGGTGGTGTTCTTTTTCAATAGATTTAGACATTAATAACTGGTTCATTTTCGGTGCAGTTGCTCCTAATGAAAGAAGGTGGTCAAGTCATCTATGCAGGACCCTTGGGTCAAAACTCTGAAAAGTTGATTGAGTATTTTGAGGTAAGTTTATCTATGTAGGACTATGTTTTAATAGGTGAAATTTAAATAAAATAAATGTGCTATTAATGTCGCTGAAGATATAATATTGTAATATAAATATTTTTATGAGAAGATATATAATCTAATATAGATTTATTGGAATTTGAGATTTAACAAATAAAAGAGAAAACAAAAATAGTTGTATTGGGGTTTTATAATAAGTCAATAGAAATTCAAAGAAGAGTTTAGAAATGAATTGTGGTACTCTTACAATCATTCAATGTATTCGAGATAACTTCAAGTTGTTATCTTTTTCAATCTGCTTTGTTACAGGCTATTCCTGGAGTGCCAAAGATAAAGTATAAGCAGAATCCTGCTACATGGATGTTAGAAGTGAGCTCTACTACTATTGAACATTTTCAAGGAATAGACTTTGCAGAACTCTACGAGAACTCAACTCTCTATATGTAAGTACTTGTTGAGTGTAGGATTTGTATCTAACATGTAGTTTTTGATTTTTCCAAAATAATCAAGTGATGATGTATATCTTAATGATGCAGGAGGAATTTATCATTAGTAGAAGAGCTGTGTATTCCACCTTCTGGTGCAAAAGATCTTTATTTTCCAGACCAGTTTTCACAATCTTTCTTTGAACAGTTCAAATTTTGTTTGTGGAAGCAAAATCAGTCATATTGGAGAAGTCCAGACTACAATAGCATTAGAATTCTAATAAGTTTTTTCGTTGGTGCATTAGTTGGATCTATATTTTGGAAGATTGGAGCAAAACGGTATGTTCACCTTTGTATAATATATGAAAACCAAGTATATTTGTAAATCTAACTTCTCAGGGAATTTCAAAGATATTAACAACAAATGTGTTTGCAACAGGGATAACAATATAGATCTGTTTAATATCATAGGGGGCATGTATTCATCAGTATTGTTCATAGGAGTAATGAATTGTCAAACAGTACAACCTTTGGTTGTAGTGGAGAGAATAGTTTTCTATAGAGAAAGAGCTGCAAGAATGTATTCTGCAATGCCCTATGCTTTGGCACAGGCATGTAAATTTTCCTTATGTTAAAATACAAAATCTTGCACCACATTTTGCCTTTTTTCAAACTTTTCACAATTGAATAACACACAACATTGCTAATACTATTTAATTTGGCAACGCAGGTGGCCATTGAGATTCCATATACTATTCTCCAAACAATTATTTATACCATCATAGTCTATGGCATGATTGGTTTCAAATGGATAATTCGCAAGTTCTTGTGGTTTTTTTTCATCAATTTCATTTCCTTTCTCTATTTTACATATTATGGGATGATGACAGTCTCACTCACACCAAACCTACAAGTGGCTGCAGTTTTGGCTGGATCTTGTGTTTCTCTATTTGGTATATTTTCAGGGTTTTTCATTACTGTACAGGTAAAATTCAGTATTTGCATCAACTCCTTTCTAAAAGTAAAATCTTCAAATAACAAGAAAAGTAATGGGATCTTTTTCCTCTGTATTGAAACAGAAAATTCCAAAATGGTGGGTTTGGTATTATTGGATCTGCCCATTAGCGTGGACAGTTTATGGACTCATTGTTTCACAGTATGGAGACATCACCGACCTCATAGAGGTAGATGGGAAGAAGACAGGAACGCCGCTGAATGAGTATTTAGCAAATTATTTTGGTTACAATAATGATTTTCTGAGTACTGTAGGTGTAGTTCTTGTGGGCTTCACATTTTTCTTCGCATTTACATTTGCTTTTTGCATAAAAGTCTTGAATTTCCAGCATCGATAAGGAGCTGATTTAAAGTCTGTATGTTAGAATGTTTTGTAAGGTCTGCTCTCTCACCAAATGATCAGCTCCAAAGAGCTTTTCAATTGCTTCATTGTGATTGTGAATGTTTTAATAAACATGTTCCAACATTGAGGATATCAGACAACTTACAACTGAAGTTCTGGTGTAACATGATGCATCATGGTAATAAAGGAGAGAAGTTAGAATATGAATCATGTGATTGGCAAGCTTTTTATCAATTTTTAAGTTAGTAATGCCTTTTATCTACATTGGCAATCTGCATCATTTATGCGCTACCATGTTGTTAGTTGCTTAAAAATGTAGTTTCAATGGTATTTTGAAAAAATATTTTTATATGTATATTGAAAGTGTTTTATAAATATATATTAATTAAGAAAATATTAATAGAGTGTATATGAAAGTTTATAATAAAATATAATTTTTATGTATGATTCATCTCAATTTATGTAAATATTATAAAAAGACAAGAGATAAAATATCATCATTTGGCGAAACACACACACAATTATATCAAGAGGCAGTGTTGGATTATCTTAGGGATCCTCCATTCAAGGGGTTTGTTTAAGAAAGTATTAGGAGCCACCCATCTATCATGAGAACCCTAGACAAGAGGTACAAACACCTCCAACAAGGTGGTGAAGGCACAATTGTACCAATATCAACACCAACATAGAAGGCTTAACAAAGGAGTTTACCCTTTTGTTGAGGAAGTGGACATGCGTGTCATAATCAACCCTAGTTACAAATTTTTATTTAAAAAAAAAACTAATTTCATAATACTACCAAAAACATGGCAATTACAACAACCCTATGTCACAAACTTATATACTTGCACTAAATAGGGTAAGCTCTTTTTATCACATGACATATGTCTAACCCAAACCTCGTCCTTGGGGAACCTTATTCCTACCTATATATCAATATAAGTGAATTAGAGGTTCCATAATGTACATAGAAAATGATAGAAAGATTTCATTCTCACAAACAAGATGAGATCATTGGCATCTCATCTGAATCACAATAATTCATTGATGCAAGCCACCCCCTTGGGCAATTTGATACCATATTGATGACAGTCACATCCAACCAACTCACAACCCATATGAGAACCCTATGCACAACTATGCAAAAGCAAACCTATTGGTAAGTGGATTGGCACTTGAAATGATACTTGACTCACCCAATAGAAAGTGGAAAATGTGCTCCAATAGTTGGAGAGATTGTGTATGAAATGTAAATCTTCCTCTACATTTGAGAGGGGTGGGTCTCTTGTATGACAAGGGTTTTTGTGTACTTTTAACTTGAAAGTACATAAAAGAGAAAAGACAAATTCAAAGAAAGTTAAATAACAAAGGCCATAGTGGTAGACATATGAATATCAAATAGAACTTCATGATTGACAACCATTACAAAGGGGGGTTTCACCATAACGTATATTTCAATATGCAATGACAATGAAAGAATGGTTACAAATCTTGACATATGAAGAGGTAGTAACTCAACACATTCAAAATAAGATACCAAAGCCTACTTGTGTTTCATTACACCAATTGCATGGATAAATAAGTACTTAAATAGATAACATATGATCTCCACCAAGACATAAAGGGATTTCCAATTCGACATGCAAAAAAATAGTAATAATAACTCAAAAATATAGTCAAAACATATGAGCCAAAATTATTTTGTATTATCTTTATTAAATTTTACAATTTCAGAAACCATTTTTGTACAATGCGTAAAGCCAAAAGTCATCAAAAAGTTTCTATGAAAATTCCTCCAGAGTTTCCCCTTTGTAAAATTCCCCTCCATTTACAATAGCAAAGCGTTATATGTATAGGCTTCTTCTTGATAATTAATTGTGATTTCCTAGTAACCACTTTATAACTACCTCCTAACTACCCTTTTGAAATACAATGGTTTTGGAAATAATAACCTTGTTTGGTTACATTTTACATCACTTTTTTAGAAATAGAGTCGACTTTTTAACTTTTTGTTACAATAAGTGATATAAGTCACTTTTACTAAAAGATAATTAGGAACTTGTAACCTTTGAATTATAGGTTATGCTGAGGTGTTCACATAGAAACTAGCAATTTACATTGTATGTGATGCACAAATTTTGATCACACCATGGAGCATACTAACATATTGAAACATCTATACCAATGCAATGCATCAACAACCCTCAATCCTTTTGATTCATCACTAAAATTATGGATATGACCATGTTTTGAATTGGGATCATTAATAACATCTCCCAAATGATCCTTAATTGTCACAAAAAAGTACCATGACTATAAGTTGGAATTCCATTATACCAAAGTCCACATCATGATATGATCCATCTTTAAGGATAGCCTTGACCATCATGAAGAATTTGGAATCAACCAAGTTTTTCCATACTCACACCCTTAAATAGTGAATTTTGGTCCATCAAACTTGCTAAGCCTTCCAAGGACAACCATAAAATAATATTCAATTGAACCAGATGAAGTTTGGAAAATAAATGTAATTGTCATAAAATCATCACCACCCCTTTGCAAAAATGATACTTTCCCATTTTTCTTTAATTTTCCCATATCATATGCTATCACCTTAATTCTTGGAGCAAGACTCTCATGATTTCCTCTAATATACCATTTAGTAATTCATTTACCTACTTTGAAATTTCTTTGAACGCTCACAGGAACCACTATTAAATAATAATTTGTTCCTATTGCATCCCATAAGACAACATATCGTCAAGGCATTCTACCAAACAATTTGTGTGCCTACAAATGAATCACACATTCTTCTTCACATCATAATTGTGTGTTGAGCTACTCACAAAGCTCTCATAATTTCTTCAAAACATTTATGGGTTTTGTTCTTCTATTCTTCTACTTTCCCAAATATTTTAAATTTTTAAATTTTGTTGAGAAATGAAAAAATATATCACAATTTTACTACAACTATGTAAAATTGAGAAAAAAATATTATTTAAATTATTTAAATCAACACCCAACACAATTGCATTTGCTTGAGAGTTTAAAAAAAAAAAATTGGTGCATATTTTGTAATCGCAGTATTTCAAGTGGCCACATTTCTTTGAAATCTTTTAACAAATTCATTAATGCATTTTTTGCAATCATGGCATGCATAACTTCCATGTACAAATTGCATTGGTTGTAACCACTTCCTTTCCTCCCTTTAAAATCTCATGTTTTGAAGCTTTGAATTGGCTAGCATGCTAGCAAAACAGAGGTTAGGATTTTTTAAAATGTGAGCATAAGAGAAAAGTGAGGTTAGGATTTATGAAAAAGTGAGCATGAGAGCATAGAGGAGTTAGGATTTATGAAAATTTGAGCATGAGAGGTTAGGAATTATGAAAAAGTGAGCATGAGAGATTAGGATATTTCAAAAAGTGAGTACAAAGAGGTTAGGATTTGGCAAAAATTGAGTATAAGAGGTTAGGGTTTGTGAAAAAGTGAACATGAGAGGTTAGGATATGCCAAAAAGCGAGCAAAGAGGTTAGGATTTGGCAAAAAGTGAGTATGTGAGGTTAAGATTTGTTAAAAAGTGAGCATGAGAGCATAGAGGAGTTAGGATTTTCCAAAAAGTGAGCAAAGAGGTTAGGATTTATCAAAAAGTGAGAAAAGAAGCATAATGAAGAAAGAATGCATAAAAAACTCACTTGAGCCTGCCTTCAACCAAATAAAATATTTAAATGCTTAGAAAAACTCCCTTTTTTATGATCATTTAAAACTTTGGAAAAGTTTTCACAATAAACTCACATACTTTCTTGAAAAAGCTTTTGATCACTCCTTAACACCATAAAATTGAAGCACTCAACTCCTAACTGGTAAAGCCTTTTTCCTTGAAATTTTGTTGGGATGATAAAAGCACCGTGAAGACCAAATCGCAATTTTTTTTTGTTTTGAATAACTAAATCTTAAATTTTAATGATTTCAAAAATTTGATCAAAAAAATTGAAACTTTAAATTATCCCAAACTAGGAACTTTGTTGCTGCAAAACTAGCCACATTGCCCAAAATAACCTTAGAAACATCCCCCAAATTATTTTTGCATAAAAATTCATGGTTTTTAAAATTTAATTGTTTTCTTAAATCGCGGTAAGCTACATCACTACTCATGATGGTTTTGATTGAGACAAATGGCGATTTTGCTTCAAAATGGAAAAAGGCTTAGTATTTGCAAATGATTGGGAATATTTTTAACTACGAGGTTCTTGGTTTAAGGATTTTGACTCAAAATTTTAAAATTTGTCAAGTTTGAAAAGGTTAACAAAACCAACACTCTTCCCTTTGGTTGTAGGTCAACCTATAACAACTAACAACTAACCCTAAGACTCACTAGACCCAACCTACAAAAACTATTTTAAAGAAATTCACACACAACAATTTAGAGACTTACCCTATTTAAATACACCACATTGGAAACTATTGAACAACACACACAAACATCAAATGGTGAAATCACAATACAATGTCCCACTTTCTAGCCAAGATGGACATTTATATCAACATTTTTAACTGAATCTTCACCTTTTGAGACCTATAGCAACTAAATCATTAAGAATTTGAAAATGATACGAACTAGTGATTTTTGGCAATTTGTGTGTAGATTCTAAATTTTTTTTTTTTTTTTTTGAAATAAATCATGAATCTTTCAACATCTCCTTTAATAAGTAGTTTTAAATAGTAAACAACATTTTCAAAAAGTAACGTTTATGTCATCAAACATAACTTTTTTTTCTAGAAAGAATAAAATTCTAATTAAAAATATAGATTATTAACATCAATATCTACGGCAAGGATATTTTTTCATAACTTTTTGTTACATATTTTATTTTTAATTAATTTTTCAAGTCACAATAACTATAATTTGGACATATAGGTGTATGTCATCAAACATAACTTGTGTATATCAAAATCCTTTGTTTTTTGGTGAAACAATGACATCAATACCTAGGGCAAAGGTATTTTTTGAAATTTTTTTACAATGGTTTACTATTTTTCCACCTTTGTAGAACGAATAAATTGATGCTTAGTGAAAAACCTATGTTCAGTAAAAATTAAAAATTAAATACAAGATAAAATGAAAACATATCAAACTATACTTTTTGGAAAGATAGTTTCAAAGGCTATGATCTTGAAAAATATAATTTCTAAATGACTTTATTTAATCCCTCAAAAGGTAAAGAAAAAGTGTTTTTTTGCCAACATTTTGATAGGAGCGAAAGAGACTCCATTGTAGGTATGATTTCATACTAGATGGGTTCTATACAAGGGGGTTTGATCTAAGGGGGTCTTATCTAACCCTCTTCAATTAAAACCCTTTAGATGGAACCTCTCAAGATTTAAATCATTAGTTTTTCTAAAAATAAGTGATTTCAAGCAAAAATCAAGATGTTCCAAAAGTGGGACACACTATTGTGACAACACCCAAATTTTATTACATAAAATATTTTATTTCTTTTAAATCTGGGGAATTGTATTTCCCTTACTCCACTTGCATACATTCACACTCAAATCCTTGGCTATAATACCAAATTCCTAATATATGCATATAAAAATAAGTAGAATTATAAATAAACAAAATATTTGGATGAAGAGTCAAAGCAAGAAAAAGAATTAAAAGAGGTAGTTTGAGAGTGAACAATGATATGACATCCATCTATAGCAAAACATGGGTACCCTTAGCTATTAAATTTGATTAACTAGCATATTTGATGGGAGATTGGAGCAAGGTACTTTCATCCATCAAAGAATAAAGGATAGAGGAATTTTAAGAGAGAATCAAGAGGAAGTAAGAGAAATGAATATTAGAGATGGAGGGAGAGAAGTGTGATGAGCATAATAGTAGTGATGTCAACATGGATTATACCAGTGATGATGATCTATTCTAGTTGGAGACATCTAAAATAGCATCTAAATCTATTGCTAGGGATGAGTGGGTAGCCTTTAGAGGGAAATATTTACTAGGTGTCTTTCTTGACAAAGCCCTTCATATATATGGTTTGAGACCAGGGAGAGAGCAATTGATATCCATTTTCATGTTTAATATGGGTCATAAGACATTGATCATCATTACAATAAATTTAGTCGAGTTGTGGAGTACATCATCTAGTGAATTTAATGGCAAAGGAATTCAAGCATTTATTTTATTATATTTTATGTGATGTCAAATATTAGAATGAATTAGCTAAGTTCCCTAAATGTGTGATGATATTGGGCTCATAAGCCTTACTCTCGACTCACATTATCAAGTAATTGTAGAATATGTTAAGAAATTCAATTAGATTTGTGAGTGGGCAATTGATCGCCTGGTTGATTGCCCCAAGTAAGAGGTAGGCCACTTCTCCTCCTCCATCATATAGGTTCTTTCCTAAAAATTCACTTCTCTATTTTTAGCATCTTATGGTGCATTTTCTTTGATGGGGGGATGGGAGAAGGCATCATCATTGTGTGAACAAAGCAATGTGTAGGGGTGTCTTTAATGGCAAATATTTTTCAATTGATGAATGGTTCATTTCTAAAATTGAAAAGGAATATGTTGGTCTAGTGAGTATGGTAGTAGAATAGTAGATTACAATATTAAAATTCTAGTTTAACTTTGGTTAAGTATGTTTGACAATTGTTCTTTGTACTTATGAACTAATTTGAATGAAAATTAGATTAATTTGTCTACAATCCTTTACTTCATGGAAGAATTATGAGGAGTTTTCTTTGAAATAGTTTGTATAATTGGGTAATGTTTAGCCTTCACCTTTAACAACGTGGCTTGAATATTAAAGCCCCCAAAAGGGATTTAATTTTCAAGTTATGAGCCATATTGAAGTCTTGATATCACTTTGTATTGAAACCATGCCAGTTTATGAGTCATGACATAAGACATAATCACTCATGCATGTCACCCTCAACACTATGATGAGTTCATAATTTTCATGTTTCAAGGTTAACCTTTAAAATATAACCTTAACAATATATACAACCCTAGAATGCTCTTGGGTGTCATAAGACGAAGCTAATTTTTTAAAATTTCTAAATTTCTAAAGACTCGTTCTTGAGGCCTATTTGTATCTTATTTTACCCTTGTGAGTTTTATTTCAAATTATAAATATTACTTAATCAACATGTGTTTATTCCATAATGAGATGATTTGATTGTATCTTGTGTATAGTTCTCCAAATTCTTATTATTAAACATGTCTAAGTAATTGATATATCAATTAATAGTCATCCAGGTAGAGTAAGAAGACATTGAAGATGAAGATTTTATGTGGAAGCATCCATAATTAATAGCATTAAGGATAATGCTTTTGTAAAGAGGGGGGAATATTATGGAATTAACCCTATAGTGTGTATTGGGTTATAAGTAGTCATCATGTAGTTACCTTAACTCTTAAATAAGTTACATAATTAGTATTATGATCATATAAATGCATTTAGGTCATCCTGGGAGTTATTCTTAAGTATCTAAGTTGACCTAAGTGGTATTGAAGGCATAAGTATGGTATTGTAGTGTCATACATTGGATACCCTTGTAATTTCACACTACGTGGTGTCCTCCCTTTAGACCTTGATATAAAATGTTCTAATTTCAAATTTTTAGCACATTAATTGTCCATTTCTGACAAGTGTTCCCAATTCTATGTCTAGAATTTTTTGAATGCAAATGATAGCTGTCCATGTGGATATCCACATCATGAGTTGGCATTCCATGAAAATTTGTGATTCTAGTGGCTATTGGAGAATTACCTTCCTATAGATCTTTTAAGAACAACACTCTTGTATGTAGGACCATGTTGAACAAAATCAACTTGACTTGTTATTTTGAAAAGAGGAAGTTTGATTTTTCTCATGCACTCTCTCATGCATTCAACTATGTAACTTTTCAAAGAAGCTTTCTTGTTTTGATGATACAACAAGTTACTATTCACTCGGCATGCTACTTATTGAGGATATTTCATCACCACCTTCATAGGATTGTGTAGAACAACAATCTTTAAGGAAAAAAATCATCATGGAGGTTTTTTCAAAATTCTACAAGGTGATATGTTTCATTTAGTTTTTCCCTTTTCTTCTTGCATCTTTCATTTTATGTTAGCATTTGATAATCTTAAGTGTTAGAATATTATCATTAAATAATTTATATATCAAGTTATTGCATTTTTATTTTCAAAGTTATAATATTTTCTTCAAATTGTATTAAAAAATACTAGTTGTTGTAGAGGCAGAAATACCAAAACATGAGATTGTGTAAGGCAAGTCCTTAAATGATCAAACCAAAAATAAATTTCTCTTTTCTTTGTGTGTGCAGGTGTTTCTTCATTAAGATAAGCATAATGTGATTATAGCCTCCAAACTTCTTTTATTTATTTATTTATTTTGTATAAAATATTTCTCATGCTTTGTAAATTCTTTGTTTTCTTTATGTGTGTCGGGGTGAATTCTAGGCATTTTTTTCTTTCTATTTTGCATCTATAATGACCGATTGTGTAATTATAGGACATCCATGATATGCATCGATATCCATGGCTAATACTTCTTAGAAGCTACAAAATATTCTTCATGATAAGTACTTTTTCTTATGTATAAATTAAGTTATAATTGTCATTGTTTGGAGGTATAATTTCACCAATTCATTATAGCTTGATATTTGTCTTTGTAATAGAATATCATATATTTTAATTTCTACTTAGAAGCAATTGTAAAAGGATAATCAAAATAGTCTTTGTAACTATTGATTCATCCTAATTTAATATGTGAAGAATTAATCTTGAAAGGTTTGAGTACTTTTTATTAGGTTATATTTTTCATATACTACTGTGATAGGTCGAATGTGAGCGTTAGAAAGCAAGCAACAAGTAAAAGAGTGCAAATAAACAACTAAAACAACCTACACCTCAAGATTAGCCTAAGTTGGAAACAATGCAAGACAAAGCAACGAAATAGAACCTTATACCTTGCGTTGAGTCGATCCTTTGGCTGGCCCTTCGATCTTGGATATGTATGCTCCTTTGATGGCAAGTAGAGGATGTGAAGATGGAAATGGTGCTTGGAATCATGAAAATGGCTAAGTGTTGGTTGAGAAACAAAACTGCAAGAGTTTGGCTAGCAAAAAATGATCCCCCAAAATGGGAGAAAAGAGGGGGTATTTATAGGATTTTTGGAAAATCCTAGGGGAAATGGACGGTTGATATTGATCCACCAAATATCAAGATGTAGGGCTAAGGTGAGTTGAGAACTCACAAGCCCTCACATCTTGACATGTGGCATGTGAGATAGCCCTAAAAGGTGAAGTGGACATGAGGTGGAAGAAGAAGGACATGACATGGAGAGGGGTACAAAGTACCTTGGGATTGGACAAGATCTCCTCATAAAGGAGGTACTTGTCCCCATGTGGGAGAGAGGACAAGTGGGGAATTAAAAATTCCTCAAATATTCTCATGGGGAAGAGGGAAGGAATTTAAAATTCCTTAAATGCATTGGGGGATTAAAAGGTGAATTAAAAATTCACATGGAGAAGTGGAGATGCCTTGTCCAAAAGGGGAAGGCCTTTAATAGGGTTGACTAAGGACACATGTCATAAAGGACATGGGGAAGAGAAAAGGAATTTAATATTCCTTGGAAGGATAAAACGAATTAAAAATTCCTTGAGAGGTTGATTAGGCTAGTTAGTGAAGGATTAGAGGATGGTTAGGTGGCTAAGAGAGATTAGAGACCAACTTGCAAAAGTTGGAGAATGTGACACCTCCTAATCAAGGATTAGGCATGTGTACATCCTAATGATGGGATTAGAAGAAGGATTAAGATAAGATAAAAATGATGGAGGATGTGACATAAAGGGAATTAAATAAATGAAATATTTATTTAATTCAATTGATGGAAGGAGGATTAAAAAGATAAGGTATTATTGATTAAATACCTTAGGGATTTGGCAGAATTTAAGGATGTTAATTAAAGGGGATAAATTTGGATAAATTAAATGTCCAAATTTAGACGTCTACAACTACATTTTGGTAAAACTTAAAATGTTCTTTTACACATAAATCTTTTATATTTTAAACAAACATCAAACTATAAAATTTTATACAAGCCTTTTTCTCTCACTATCTAAAGGATTGTTAGATTGAGCATTGTAAAATTTCTTACAAGTTTTACAACCCAATCTCTTTCTTCAAATGACAAAGTAAGAAGATGTCTTCAAACATATAACATGGCACAATCTAGACCCATTTCAACACCTATTTGCACTAGTCTTGATTTCTCTGAAGAATCATTCACTATTGGGATTCCTAGTTCTCATATAATTACTCTTGATTCTACTTCTCCATCTCACACTTCTCCTCTAGATGGATGTTTCGATCATGAGGCTACTTTGTAGGTTCCTTTCTCACAAATTCAAACCTTAAACCAAATTTACAACATTTCCAAGGATTCTTAGCAAGCGACACCATCATTGAATTAGTACCTATGGTTGATGCTATTTGAAACATACTAGTAGCTAAACCTCAGTCTCTTTAGTTTATTAGAGGACTAGCACACATTATCCAAAATAATTTCCCATATTATACTTCTATCTACACAAAAAAATTATATTCTCACTCAAATAGTATTGGCACACAAGTTTCTATTTCGATGCTAGTATCTACCATGCATATGGTAACTACTACAACCATATCCATGGTAGCTTCTACTACTAGTGGTTTCTCTTCCAATTTCTATGAAATAACCTTTGGCACCTCTCAGGGTAAAAGCACAAAGTCATGTCACACTTTTTAAAGGAAATGGCCAACACCAATCCAACTTTTAAACTTGAATCACTAAAAAGTGGCATATATGTTTTGAATTTTAAGATAATGTAAAATATATATATATATAAAAGAATTATTTTAAACTAGTTTTTAATAAATTAACACTATAATTTAGTTACCGATAAAATGCTAAAAAATGAAGTTGTATGAGACGTCAAACTTTTTATAGTAATTTTTTTTTTTTCAAATTTTTTGTGTGTATTTATAACTTGAAACTTTAGTACATGGATATATATTTTTTTAATTTTGAGAAATATATATTTTTAAATAAATATTAAAATGTGCATGAATCTAAAAACAGTTGTTTCCATGGGATGTCAACTTTCATATTAAATATTTATCTAAAATGGAAAAAAAATATACCATCTTGATATAGATTCTTTTATCTAGTGCATCATATTTTTTTATATTTTTTTTAATATTTTTTAGTATTTTTCCTTAGCATGGTAATCAACCTAATATTTCGTAGTGCCCCTAGGTGATCCCACAATATTGGTTTATAATTTTTTGCCAAACTAGACACTGAAATAATTTTTTCTAACTAAATTTTCACTTTTAGGCACCTATAGCGGCTAAACCATGAGGAATTTGAAGATGATGCAAACTAGTGATTTGTAGATTCTAAATATATTTTTTCAAAAATTTTGGAATCAGATTGCGTTTCTTTTTCCATCTCCTTTGAAAACTAGTTTTTTCAATAAACAACTTTTTTAAGGAGTGACGCTCATCATATACAACATAACTTTTTTTCCATGAAGAATAAAATTCTATTTTTTTCGAATTCAGATTTGTGACTACAATATCTAGTGCTTCCAATTGGTTTCATAGTGTTTTATTGAACATTTTTTCCTTAATCAAGTTTCGAAGTCAAACCAATTACAATTCAAACATAGGTGGACCGTATACAACATAACATTTTTTGTATGTATTGATTTTTTTTTGTTGGATCAGGGACTTCAATATCTAGTGCACTCATATTTTTTTATTTTTTTTTTATAATCTACTATTTTTCCACATGTGCAAAACAAAGAGCTTGATTTTTGGTGAAAAACCTATGTTTAATAAAACTAAAAAACAAATACATAATAAAACCAAAAAATATTAAAATTTGTTGGATAGCTCATTCTGAGGACTACCATCATTCAGTTGGGTCTGTGAAGTCTCTCCATTTTCATCCTCAACCCAAGCTTTGAAGAGAAAAATTCTAGAGTTTTTGGTGCTAGATGGTGAGAAGGTGGGAAAATGGGGGGTTTGGGTGAACCCCCTTTCCACAATCATTTTCTTTGCTCATTTTTTCAGGAAATGTGGGACCCAACATTTAATGGTTTCGCTCAAAGGGGGGTTCTAGTGAACCCCTTTTGGGTTCGCTCAAACCAAAAGTTTGTTTGAACCCCCAAAAACCAAAAAAAATTGCATGGGGTTTTTTTTTGCAACTTTTCCTTCCTCACTTGAATTGTAAACCACCTTTTTGGGTTTACCCCCCACCATGATTCACCTTTTTATAATGCTTATGAATGATGCTTGTAGATTCATTTTATGTCTCAGGTACTCTTTTCTTGTGGTTAAAACATTTTGTAATGACATTTGTTACAGTAGGTTACTATGTTACATGATGCAATACTCAAGACTTGTTAAGATGCTAGGTTCACATAGGTTAAGTTTATTGTTTATGTTTATTATGAGACTAAGAGCTATTTCTTTATGATTATATGTTGATGATTGTAAAAACTCGTCTTGGGCACAACAATTTTTTTTTACATTCAAAACATGTGTACCAATTTAACCGACAAAGAATTTTCCATCAAAATTAGAAGTGTATTACAAAAGTTCTTCATTCATCTTGGTGACAATAAATCAACATCACACTTATATTCTTACACTCAAAGGTGTTAACCTCATACAACTAGGGTCATTCCTAGACCTACGACCTAAGCCTTGGGGGCTCGTGATGACCCTGCCTATGTATCCCCTCGTAGAAAATTAGAGGCTTTGTAGTTCACCCCACCATGATAGAGGGATTTCAATCTCTCCTCTTGTATGAGATCTACTATCTCACCTTTAACCTAGAACTATTAATTTAGCACATGTAAGCTATCCACATACTTAATTATAGTATAATGATAATAACTTGCCATCAAGTGTTGGGTTTGTACCAATCATTACCAAACATTAATGCACAAACATCCACAATATTCACAAGGGGCCATTCATACCATAATCTCAAAGATTATACACAATGGCTAGATCACAAGCATACCTCCATATACACAAGCTAATTTTCTCATACACATCACAACTACAACAATGTCAGGATCATACACTGATCCCAAGTGCAACCACAATTGGATCATACACAAATCATCACAAGTGCAACAAAGGTTGGATCATACATAGATCCCAAGTGCAACAGAGGCTGGATCATACATGTATATCAAAAGTATAATGATGATTAGCTCATGCGTACATGACAAGTACAACCATGATTGTCTCATATGCATTTCACATTTAAATTAGTGATAGGCTCCAACATAAATCACAAATACATAGTGACTAGATCTAACATACATCACATATACACAGTGACGAGCCTCACCATACATCATAAATACACAATAACGAGCTCAAACATACATCACAAATACATAGTGATGAGCTTCAACATGCATCACAAATACATAGTGATGAGCTCCAGCATGCATCACATACACATAGTGACAAGATCCAATATATATCCACAATGGTTGATTAATATGGCTAACACATGTCCATAATGCATCCCCGATAGAAAGAATATCAATGCATTGCACACTACATCATGGGTCCATCCTTTCCACCGGTCTTCTGCACCATGGGATAAATGGGAAGAGGATTTGGTGCATTTCATACTACATCGTGGGTCTGTCCTCAACCCCTCAAGGATAGGTATACAGTCTGACAACTGGGAAGGGGATTTGGTGCATCCCATACTACACCATAGGTCCATCCACCATCCCAAGGGTTTCCAAAAGTAGTGAACCTACCAAACCCGGTGGATTCTGACTTCAATCGCCTATAGGCCACTGACAACAAGTTTGTCCACTCAGGAAGAAGTAGCTCCTGACATATACTACCTTGTGACCTCAATGGTATTGTCAACTATCTTCTTCACAATCCCAGGTAACACTGACCTCAGTCACTTTTGTGCCCTTAGTGATAGCCAGTGAACCCCCTCGATACAATATTAGCCTCAAATTACTATTACCCACACAGATGGGTCCCTACCTGTACAATCGTTATCATATCTTAATCATAACCAGGGTAGCTTGCTACCTTCACCTCTGTGAACCAGGTGAATGTTGACTAATCCCTCACAGTAGCCCAGACATCGATCATTGGCACGGTCCAATGATTGCCTATCACTACTCAAATTTCCCGAAGGTTTACTCTTGGACGGGTCATACATAGCATGAATCACAATCTCAATCCATAGATACATGGGTATGTACATAAACACCTGGAAATGGAGTTGAATCACATAGATACATAAGAGATACATGGAACCAATACGAGATGGAATTTTCCAAAATTATGCATATAATAAAGTACCCATTATAAAGTAGTTAAATCCTTTACTACATTTTGTTTAATTGAAACCTATTATGTATTAAATATTAGTTATTAAATTCCCTTAACTTGATCACACCCATTTGATACCCATTTAACCCCAAACCAAATCCTACTAGAGAGAGAAGGTCAAACCAATAAGGAACAACCCCGACATCTAGGAGTTAACCCCCCCTAGACCCTCCCCCTACGGACTTGAAGTCACAAGGGCATCCTTCGCCTAAGGACCGCCTACGTTCCCGCTTCCAAACGGGTCAAATTCACACATAGTTCACCTCACAAGGTTTCTCTCAAGGAGCCTACACTTGGAATTCCAACATAGAAATCCCTCATACAATTAATAATCAAGGGTAATATGATTTTCCACCCAAGGGAGTTCACTAATATTTCCAAACACATCGAGGTTTTGATTATCTTACCCAATATATGCAAGTGGACTAGGTTTTGTCAAGAATGTTGTTATCTTAGATATATCTCCCAAAGCATGTAGATCTATCCACAACTAGGTATGAGGTTGTTAGGAAATCTTAATTATGTCCAAGGATAGGACATTAATAAAATATTCATATCCCTATAGAGTAGTAGTCAAATATTTTTATCATGCATCCATAATGTAAGAAGCCTTGTTAGGGATCCAAGTGAGGTCCCACCTTACATAGATCTATAAATCTAATATCATTCATGGCATCCTCATAGATGATGCACAACATACATCAAAAAGGCCCCATTAAATCCTAAACTAAACTTTGAAAGATATATGTTATTAATTACAATCTTGTGTTAAGCATAACCCATGTTTGAGTCATACCTAAGACAATTGGGGACACTATGGTCAACATATCTTCATATATAGATATATGTTGCATACTGATAGTAATAATATTATTCTTAGACTTTTGGTTTCATCACCTTATGGTGTAACTCGTTATTCCTATAATAGCTTGGTTCTCAAACTAGATAACTATCATACTTTCCATTTAAACTAATCCTGACCTTAATGGTCATTAGAAGGGTATCAAGAGATGTTACGTAAGATTTATCTCATAACTCAATCTTGTCAACATTGTCAAATTAATGATAGTTTCCTTCCATTTCGTATACAATTTGTATTATGCTTCATTATAGGTAGAATAATAATTTCAATATCAATGTTCACATATTTAAGAGATTGATAGACCTCATGTAGTTGTACAAAGAGTTTACAGAGTTACAACATTAAGGATACGTTCAGTAAATCATAGTTGTAGGACCATTAAATGGAGTCACAATTACTTACAATATTAAACAACCAAGCACCAAGGCTCATATTAATTATATATGCTTCATGGTTCATATTATTAGGTTATCCTACAGTTAAGTATTTGATCTAGGACTCTTTTCCATAGTCTTTAAAACTATTGTCTTTAAGACACATATATCATGTAAACTATAGTACATTATCAACTATGAGAAGGCATGTAATGGTACTTATAAACTTGTTTAAGCTTGATCGATACCTACGTCATGCTCGAGATAGTGCAACAATGTCTTTGTTAGGTCATCATATGAAGATACACCCATCAAATTTGGTACTTATAATAGTCATAGGACCATACAAATTTTCCAAAAAATAGAGGTTAACATACTTCCCCTAAGACAAGCCTCCCTATCCCCAATCTAGTTATTTAGGATGAATCATACACTAAGATATTTCAACATATCATAAATTCTATATTAGGATAATCCTTATGTTTGGGACATGATAATGGTATTTTTATTACCATCTTAAGTAAACATGAAATGAATCATTATATATAAATGTATGATTAATTAAGATAAATTTGAGTCCCTCAATTCAAGATTAATTAATATTGATACACTATATATTTTAGTTAACATAAAATTCTAGAAGACTTCTTATAACAACATTTGTGCTTAGACAAGGCACCTAGACTGTTGACAAAATTTTGTAAAGGTAGATCATACCCAAAGAATGAATAAACTATCTAATGCTTCATTTAGACAACCTAAATCAGATAGATCCATTTATCATAGTTGCAATATTGAATAACTTTAGAGTTAAATACTATCTTATGAATGTAATGGTTAAGGAGGGTACTCATCTCTGGGTGGGGGTATCTGATGTAAGTACGGAAATATACTCAACTAGCTCCATGCTGGTTTCTCCAAGAATGATTTGTCGATGCTCTCATGGCCACGTGAGGGTGCACTAATAAAGAAAGAGTAAAAATTCCTTCCATCCCTCACCCTCATCTTCGTGATGGGAGAAAAGAATCCAATGTCCAACAATCCCTTTGTGCAAGGCATCAATTTCGTCCAAATTGTTCAAACTTCATCTGGGTAGATGCTTGAGGCATATCAAATCCTCTAGCAGTTGTCACTGTTATTTTTTTCTTTCTCCAATTTGAGTACCACCGCTGAGAGAAAAAGAGAAGCTCTTCTTTGGCACAGATAGGGAGAATGCTCACGATAGTAATGGAATGTGGCTTTATACTTTCCAATAGCATCTTCTTGATAGTTTCTAAAGCCTTTTTAACAAATTTATTTCGTATATATCCTACAGTCTCTGTATTTCATGAGACCCTATTTTCTTCTCCTCCTCACGCCCTTATCTTCCTTTCCTCACTCCTCACATTCCCTTCCATTCTCTGCTCAACTTCTCCTTTTTCTTGCAATTTTCTTCTCTCGTGTGCTCTCTACTTTTCTTCTATGTCGTTCTTTGCATTCCTCTTTCCCCACACATTATCAGTCTCTGCCTTCTGAACTTGACTGAGCAAGTAAGGGAGTTGGAGGAGCTTTTAATAGCTATTCTCCTCTCTTTTTCCACACACCCTCTAAATATTTGTTGGACGGGATAATGGAATACCATACCTGCATTAATGATAGGTCTCCATTTTCTTCTTGTGCCCTCTCCTAATAATTACAGGTGTCTTCTGCTTCATGTAGTTTTATTTATTTTCCAGCCAAAGAAGTTTACTTGGAACATTTCAAATTCATTTAAGGGATGATGGATGCCCTTTCTGTTCCCATATTGGCACCATCCCTTCTTAAATGTGATGGTGAACTGTCTTACCCACCCACTGACACTCTCCTTTCAAGTCTTATTTATTTTTTTAATTTATTTTCCCACTGCACCGTCCAACATGGAGGTCGTTGGTTGGATGTGACAACGATGTATTAGGATGTTAACATACTAACCTTGTTGATGAAGTACTATCATTTAATAATGATATGCTTAGATCATTGTCATGACTATGTGTGATGTTTTAGGTTAGGACTTATCGTGTGTTTATAGATATACTTATCATATTGATATATGTTTATGGATATTCTAATGACTAAAGGAATAGTGATGTTAGATGTTGATTAGTCTTTGATTATTTTGATGAGGATTATGACATATTTATGAATATGCAAGAAATAAAATTTGTTACCTTATTCTGAAATGATTTATGATTATTGATGTTACGAGATGTTATTTGATATATTATATGACGCTTTTAAATACTATTTAGTTGTGGATGGAAGAATGTCATATTTCTCGCTTGTGAGAACCTTATGATGTTTTGATTTCTTTTCACTAGGTATGTGATGATTTTATGTATATACACAAACATTTGTGTGTTGTAGGTTGCAGGTACTAGGCATCGACTCCACTTGAATTGACAGGTCTAAGTGTGTCTTAAACCTAGTGGAACAGTTGATCAGCGATAGCACTCGGTCCCCTACCATAGCCATCATCCTCGAAGAGGATGATATCAGGTCCAATACCTTGTTAGTGTGTTAGTGTTGTTTGTGGTTAGTTGGTCTTGCTTTTCAATCCTAGATAGTGGTCTAGTATTGAGTGGCATTTGATTTATTTAATTTAAAATTGTTTGATAAATGTTGTTTTTGGTTAATAGATGCATTAAAATAAATTATTAAGTAAAAATAACACTTTGATAAATAAATATAAATATATTTATTAATAATCATAGTTTATAATAAAATAAATGTGTAATGTCATAATAAAATAAAATAGAAGTATAACGAAATGTTATAATAAATAAATAGTAAAAAAAATATGAAAAATAGAAAGGTTTTTCATGTAGTGCATGCAAAACATCGAACGGATTGTCTAAAAAGAAACTTAATATTTTTTGGGGGATTTTGTGAGATTTTATTGGATTTTTGATTTCAAAAACGGACAGTCGTCTTCTTGTTAATATTTTTCCTTTTGGGAGATTGGGGGGACTCTATTTTTGGCTGGAGGGAGTAAATTATCTGCAAAATTCACATATTGGGGTTGTTGTGGGAAATGGGGGTTCTTGGAGAAAATTGATTCAAGGTTTTGGGGAGAAATTTTTGTAACAACTCCATACCATCATAGATTTTTGAAAGGGAGGAACGTAGAAGGATAGGCGAAGGAAGGAACTATTTCAATTAATTTGAGGAAATGAATTTACATGTGAGTCTTTGTTTTTCTCATGATAGCGCTATTGTTTTGATTATTTAACGATTTAATTGGTTTGTTTATAATCTTAGTACAAATATATTTTATGCATATCCTCTAATCATTACATTCGTGAAAAATCATTTATTTACATCTGATGTTTGCTTTCTTGAATATTTTTAATAAATCTAATTTGTGTATATCTTGCATCCATTGCATTCGATGAGGTAAAATCTATCTTCCCCTGCTAAATGCATTTTCTTGAAAATTTCTTGAGCTTCTCAACCAATCCATTTTGTGCATATTCATTCCACAAAGTAACGTCTTCTTCCCCACTAAATTGGTTACTTGTAAGTTTCTTAAGCCATTTCAACAAATCCAATTTGTGCAGTCCTATAATCTCTGCGCCCCATGAGATGACATCTAATTGAGGCATTCGGTTAAATACCCCAGCCGATTCTCTTCTTGTAAGCTTCTAAATCTTTTCATCAGACCCAATCTGCGTACCCAACTTCTTTGAACCTGTCCCAGTCCAAGTACGACAACATAAATCTTGCATCGCTGGCTTTCCTTGATTGACGCCTTGTAGTGTCTACCACCTTTGCTAAGATAGGATTGTGCAAGTTATAATATGAATGAGATTTCATGGGAGGGCGACATTTGAAACAAAAGCCATTGCAGTCAACCGTCCCTCAAACTCTTCTGCTGCGCAGTTTTATACTATGAAATTCAGCCTTTATACTAGCCGTGTGTTATTTGCTTGAAATTTTCTGAAGCCTTTTTAATAAATCCAATTCGGACGCTCCCTTCTCTTTGCAGTTTGGTTGCGGGTAGTGCACTAGGGTATTGCATGAATTGGCATTCGATACTGCAAGTGCGATTTCTTTCCTGCATATGTTTGGTATTTGATGAGTGGATATTATGCTAGGAATTCAATGGGTATGTATCATATTTTGGTAATTGATGATTATGCAATATGTTTGGAATTCATTGAATATGTATTATAGTTGGCATTTGACTGACTATATATATAGATAGATATATGTGTACATGTATATGTATATGTATATGTATATATGTACATGTATGTATATATATGTGTACATGTATGTATGTATATGTATATATATTTATATATCTATGTACATGTAGTCATATAATAATCTGTTATATTGAAAGTTGCATTCTTTATATATATATATATATATATATATTATGGTTATAGTAAGAGAATAATTGTGTCCATGTGATTAATTGATTATGGAGATAAGTGAGTTGAAAAAAAAAAATTAAATAGGGAAAGTTAATTTACTTGTATTTAAATAATTGAAAGTTTTGTTAATAAATGAATTAGATTATCTTTTGTTATTTAATGAATACTGATTTCTTTCATAATTATTTAATTGTTGATTTGCAATCACACTACATAACTAGGAGATGGTCGTTAAGTGAATTAGGTGGTTGAATTAATGAGTATCTTGAAATGTGGAAGTAATGTTTTATTTAAAGAGTATTCATGTTTGTAATGTATTGTTTGATTGTTTTCTTGTAATGAATATTCTGTTTGATTTTGGAATTGGGGTGATTTTGGTATTTAATTAAAGTGGGAGTTATTTGTTCAAAGTTAAGGTTGGCTTCCAAAGGCTTAGGAGGGAGTATTTTTGTATGTATGGTTTTTATGATTGTTTCACTGTGGAAGTGGTTTGGTAATGTTTGAGTTATGTGCAAAAGGTTAATGCCTTACACTGTGTATAGATTCTCGTGATTGTGATATGTGTGCAAGAAGTTCAATGCCTTGCACTATGTATGGATTCATATGATTATGTTAAGTATGCAAGATGGTAAATGCCTTGCTTGATATGTAGGGTTTACTAGTTGCAAGTAGGGGGAGTGGCTCTCGATGGGGGCCGAAACCCAAAGTGGTGTCCAGGATAACACATTTGAGGGTTTCTTAATCTAGTGATAACCTTAATAATGAATTAGGGGGATGGGTAGATTTCACATTAATCAAGATAATGATATGCCTCACTCATGGCTCAAGTTCCTGTTTAGGCTTGAGATGAGATGGAAGGCCTAGAATGACAAGATCAACTACCTTTCCTCATGAAAGGTACGTTGATTCTGCATGAGTTTGTACGGGGGTCGAGGATCGATAGAGGCTGCCAAGTAACCCAAGATGGGGGTCGTGGCCTAGGAAGATCTGTCAAGATAACCCATATCAAGTTATGTGATGACACTCCTCCCTATTGAATTCTAGCATTCCCTAGTTGCATTTTCTCTTCCTGTTGTGTGTGTGCCTCTAGAAGTGAATTCAGTGCTTTAAGTGGTGTTATTTTGTGAGTAGTGTTGTGTTGGAGTCCATGTATAACCCTTGATTGTGTTAGCCTATTATTTTTTTTATTATCTTTTTGTAGTGGGACCTTGTGTTATCTCCTAGCACGGGGGGTGCACCTCAAGGTTCCACATGGTTAGGAGGTTGGTGTTTTTTCTTCCATTGGGTATCCTTGTTGCATGTTCGTGTGCATGTATATTTTTTGCTATGTAGTGGACTCCAGATCCTATTCCAAATTGAGGAGACAAAATTTCATGTATATGTATTGGATTGTATATTAGTTGTTTCTCTTATTGTAATCATATGTACTCTTCCCACATGTACTCTGAGAAGCATTGTTGTAAGGATTGTAATGATGTATTGACATTGATGTCTTCTTCTTGTATTGAATACTATAATGTAATTCATCTTGTATATGTAGTTACCTAGAGATGAACTTAATGTTGATTATCAATTGATATGTTATGTGGAATCATTTAATGTGATGTTTCTAAAATGAACCTTGCTTGATAGATAAATCAGGTTATCATAGTAGTTAATGAAATGATTCTGGTTATCTCGGTTGATAGTCATGTGAGTAGCGCAGTCGAGGAACCTTAGAGGACCTAGGTTTAGATTATGTGTTATGTTAGGTTATGCATTCCATCGTTATTTCCTTTAAAAAAATTTGTTCCATTATTGTGCCATAGTTAGTGTTGTCCTCTAGGGTTCCTTGGCAAGGCACTACATATTTTATGTTGTTAACCTACTTTTAGTAAAAATAAAAAATAAAATATAAATACTAATTAAACTATTAAAATAAATATATTTTTGAAAACTGCACTTATGGATCTATAAAAGGATATTTTTTATATTTTTTTAAAAATATTATTTACATTAGTATGAGTTATTGAAACTTCAAAATTTTCAAATAATTTTATTTTTTTGGTAAATTGGGCTCAAAGTGGTGCTCCATATATTTTTAGCCAACAATTTTAGTTGAAAAAGTTGTGGAAGTATCTAACTTAGCTAGAATGAATCTTACTAGATCATATGTTTGATCAAAATTATTTTTTAATTAGAAAAACTTAAATTCAGTTGTGTTGATAAGCTAGTTGAAAGTGTGACACAACTTTGTGCTTCTACCTCTCAACCCTTGCGCTCTACTACTTTCATATCTATCAATCTGCAGACATCAACCACTTGTATACACATAATATTGATCTCATGCTTAACCAATTAATGCAAAATGTTGGCCAACTACAAATCCATCTTTCTTCTCTAACCAACACATCATCTCAACCACTTATTTCTCCTTATTATAGACACAATCCCCTATCATTGTACATTCTTAGTAGACCAAATGCTTTGATGTGCCTATGTTTCAAAAGTATAATGGAATTTAGGTGACCCTCAAACACACATTTTGTCTTTCCCTACTTTATGTAGTGACTTCTTATTTCAAGATTCTTTTTTAGAAAATTTATTCCCATGGTCATTGAAAGACACTACATTGGATTGGTTTTCTCACTTCCTAATCATTCTATCAACATATTTGAATAGTTAATAAAACAATTCCTCCAGTATTTTTAGGCAAACATTAATCCAAAAATCACCTTCATTGACCTCATCCATTGCAAGTAGGGACCTACTATTAATGTAATAGATTTTATCTTTAGATATCAATAATATTTTCAAAAATCTAACATGTGCTCCTTGATTTCGATGTACAAATAGTATTCATCAAAAGCTTTCAACAAGTGTTGCTTGATAAAATTTTATTGATGAAGTATACTTCTTTTTCTCATGTTTGCATGGCCTTTCACACATATCAACAATCCATGAGTAAATATGGGGGCTCTACCTCATCAACTCCCTATGATACCCAAGGTGGCACCTCTTCTTCTCATAATTATAAGAAAAATAAATTCTTTCAAAACACAAATATCATAACTACATTACAAGCTTCTAATATCTCTATTATTATTTATCAACAATGCAGAAAATTAATGAAATTATTTGAATCTTTATATACTGTGATGTAAAAATTATTAAAATATAATTTAATAACATTACTCCAATTCGCCCTCTTCCAACAAATCAACTTATTCCAACTTCCTATGATCTGAAAGTCTTTTGTCAATTCTATCACATCCTTGGATACGATACTAAGAAATGCATGTTTTTTCCTCATTTGGTGCACAAGACCACATTGATCCATGTTCTATCCAAATTCATGATAGAAAATAGAATTCAAATAATTTGGTACCAAAGCTGAACTAGAATTTAAAAATTTACACTAACCACTTTTCATCACATTCATCTAACTTTATTTCTATTGATGATTCTCTTCTTGATGTTGAGTCTTTTCCTCCGATGAGCAACATGGTTAACATGGCGGATGGTCACCCCCAATAATATTAGGTATGCAACATCATTACCCCTACCATATCATTCATTGATAATGATTTACCAATTGATATTTAAAGGATATCCCTCTTTATATACTTGCTTGTTTCAATGAGAAAATCATTAATGGGGTTCTCATTGATCTCACAAGAAGGATGCATTTTATTAAATCAAAGTGATCCTCTTTATCAACCAATTCCATAAAGATGATTATGATGAATCTTAAGTCAACATACACACATGACAATTTATCTCATGTCTAACAATGGTTATATTATTATGTCGGTCAAGGTCAAACCTAAGTGTGTTAAAATCATTTTCTCTATTATTCTTGAATCTAAATTTTATTTTGTTTGAATTTAGGAATTCCTTGGCTAACTTCCATGTAATCAATCACTTCAGTAATTCACAAATGTTTAAAATTTCCTCACAAAGTTGTAGTGCATACCATCTAAAACATTGGATACAAACCATTTGTCTCTCGTGGTGGATTCTCTCTTGATCACTTATGGCCTATTGCTTTAGGGACTTTACAACCTCATGTTGACTTTATAAAGCTTATTTGAAGTTCACAGAATTTTTTTTAGGGTCCTCCTCTTCAAATCCTTCTTTTTTTCCATAGAATTGTGTCCCCTTCGGTTACTCAATTGCAATAACATTCTTATGTCCCAAAACCTACCCTTGTGGTGGATAATGACAAGAATTCTTCCTCACATTGACCTCTAGTTCCTCCTAAGGTCTCCCAAACTCCAGTGGATATTTTTTTCCTCCACATACTAACATAATGAGCTAAGGAAATGCACACATGATGCAGGTTACATCATGCATGCATCCTAGATCTCTTGACCTCCACCTACCAAGACCAAATCCCTCTTATTTTAAAAGTGAAGAAAAGCTTGCAGTTGGAGTAGAGTGATCTCCCTTCTATAGCTACAGTAGGGCCCCACCATAGACAAAACCAACTTACATGTGAATGCAAGCATCATCAATGTGCATTGGATCGAGAATAATTTTCTATGGAGATTCTCACTATTGGTCATCCTTAGGTCCCATGTGACCACCTCCATATCTTTTCATGCCTTCTTCTCCCCCTTTTCTACCTTCTTGTGTTGGTTTGTAGTACATGTTATCTCGCATTGTGATCCTGAAAAACCTCACCTAGAAAGGATGCAAGTGTTCCTAGATCCTTCAATGGACCCTCCTCTCATTCCAAACCTCCCTTTAATAGTCCTTCCATCTCCATGTCGCTAGAGATGCCAAATGCATATGCCATTTCCAATGTTGCACTCACCAACCTTGTAACATTACAGTTTACCAACCACCATATTTTCTCCATCCCACCACTATTCACTTTAAATCCCCTACCTGCTTACCAAAATAAATCTTTAACATATTCCACTCCACCTTACCAAAAATAAAAAATAAAAACACTACTCTCATTCAAGATATTACAGATGATATTCCTCTCTGTAATTACTCCAATAGTGAGTCACCAACCTCCTCCCATGAGGAACACATATTCTAATCCTTTACATGGATATTTCAACATTGTCCACAATCTTCACAAGTTCGTTGAAATTTTACCAACGAGACATTCAAGATGATATTATACTTGTAGCTAATTCCTTAGCTATTGTTGCTAATGAGATGCCTAGTAGTACTCTTAAAGTACTTCCTCTATAGGCTCAACCTCACTCCCCTTATAATCAAGATTAGGAGATTAATGATATGTTTGAGGATAATCTTATAGTAGTACTTTCATATCTATAAAATTTAGATATTTCCTTGAGTGTTTTATGTTCCCTTGTGCTTGTTTGTTATTTTTTTAATCTCTCCTAGAGGATCCATGATACCCTTGTAGGTACATGGATACAAGGAAAATGAAATATAGTACATTCTTATATGTGTACCATCATTCCTTAATTTGTTGTACTTTTGGGGAAATTGTAAAAGTATAATCAAAATAGTCTTCAGAATTTTGGATTCATCCTTTAATACCATATGTGAAGAATTAATCTTGAAAGGTTTGAGTAGTTTTTGTTAGATTATATTTTTCATATACTACAATTATATATAGGACGTATATGTTAGTTATTATCATCACACTACTGAATTTGACTCCATTTTCTAACAAACGCTCGTCTATTGTTTGACAAATATTTGTCGGAAAAGCAACGAAATGACGAAAACAATTTCGTCACTATTTTTTCGTCAAAATTTTGATAATGCATTAAACGTCAAACTAACAATGTAGATTCGTCAGTCGTCGGAATCATAAAATGACTCGGATGTTTGTTAGAATATCAATGAAAACTTTGTGTATCCACCGACAAATTACAACCTAAATGCAATTGCAATGGCTCTTCCGAAGCATTGAAACAACACCAGAAGTTCATTGCCATTTTGATTAAATGGGAAAGGAGTTACGACAAAGCCTTCATCACAGCTAAGCAACTTCGTCGGACCTTTTATGTGATTCGTTTGTGGCTTTTGTCGAAATTGCGATGAAATAGGTAAGGAGTTACGACGAAGCCTTCGTCGCAGCTAATCAACTTCATCAGACCTTTTATGTGATTCGTCGGTGGCATTCATTGAAATTGAGATGAAATGGGCAAGGAGTTACAACAAATCCTTCATCGTAGCTAAGCAACTTTGTTGGACCTTTTCTATGATTCGTCAGTGGCCTTCGTCGAAATTGTGACGAAATGGGCAAGGAGTTAAGACGAAGCCTTCGTCACAGCTATAGCAACTTCGTCGGACCTTTTCGATGATTCGTCGGTGGTTTTCATCAAAATTTTGACAGAACAATGCAATTTTTAAAAAATATATATATTCGTTAAAATTTACCATTGCGGAGACTCTTGCCGATGACTTTCGTCAGCAAGACAAATCCAATGTCACACCGATCTGACCTCTTTAGGAATTTTGAACACTGTTGGTTATCAACAACACATTCTGAGGGTCTCTCCAATTAAACAAGTGTCTAAGAGCAAGTAAAGAAATGGAACCTACTAATTTTCTTATTTTGGGGTTCTTTAAATCATAGAATAGATACCATCTTCTTGTGTATAATGTACTTATATTTAGATTTGAATTTGAGACCAATTGTCTTTGCACATTCCATTTTACTTGCACAGAGTATTCTATAAGCAATATATTGATAATTCCAAATGATTTATGGTGTTGTACAACTCTACCTATCATCACAGTTCTGTTGCTCCCCCCGAGAGAATCCTGCAAAGACAAGTTTACAATACCAAGTCGAATAATATGAAAAAGACTTACTTCCATACAAATTAAAAATGATTATTCTCACAATGGCAATTGTCTAATTACAACAACAATTCCATGAAAGGTTATCCATGCTTCATAAGAGATGATTGATCATACATACAGACTGCAAGATGCATAGAAAAAGCATTACACTTGAGAACAACCAAGGGCTAACAAGGGAAGGAGTTAAGAAATGTCTGGATTGAAGAGAAAATATGTAGGGAAAATGTTGAGCAGTGTCAAGAGAACAGAGCTTGTAGAACATATTCTTGACCTAATCAAGCTCTTGAACAACTTAAAAGAAATTAAAATACTAACACATACATGAGACATGTAATGAAATTCTAATATCTGCTATCTTTTTCATTAATGCAGTGGTAGGTAAAGGAGAAAAAATTATAATTGTAACACTATTCATAGTCTAGTAAATTATGTTCATAATTTGTGTTCAGTGGACCTCAGTTTTATCATTATACTACCCATCTAATACCATATTTTAATCCAAGGTTCAACTATCTCAGATCTAAAGAAGCACATTCAATTAACCATTTAAAGTACTATAAAATAAGGTAAGACTTTTACTTGAGAAAGATTAGGTACACTTGTAGGATTAAAGTTCTCACAATCATCAGGATTTATTGGCACACAGACACAACCTGCAACATATGAAGTAATGGATGACTACAAGTTAGTGAAATGGTCCTTAATATGTGACTGGTTTACAAATTGATTGGTAGAAAATAAGGTTACAAAAATATCTACATGAAAAATTATGAGGACAATCTACTGTAATCATCAAAATAGATGAAAAGTGCAAAGGAAAAGAGTCGAGCTACATCTCTAGAGCCTAAAAAACACATGCAAGAAACATAAAAAAAGAACAAACCAGTTTTTGGATGAATACAAAATGGTTCCTTCAGCAAGTGATTCATATGCTTTCACACCTAACATAGGACATTAAGAAGATTTTAGTCTTCCTTTGTGAAATTAACTAATTATAGAATAAACCCAAAAACCAATATTATATACCTCCATGTCTAGCCGAGGGTAGGTATAAGAGAAAAAAATTCCTCAATGCAATGCTAAAAAATATCAATGTGTGTGTAGGTTTGTATCACTCAAAATATCATTTCATTGCCTAAGGAAAAATACCAAAGTGATGTTTTAAATTTCAATCTTCACATAGGCTCCCTTATTGCTACACATGCATATACAAGCATTATTCAAGCTCTAAACTATTCAAATATTAAGGATTTTATTAGCTATAAGATGGAAAGTTGTTGTTTAGACATAATCCATCATCTTTTACATATCTTTATTCACTCCTAGCACTTTAGATAAATTTGTGTAAATGAGACAGAAATGTGAATCTTTTATGACAAAATAAAATTCTTAAAAGGAGGGGGGAGAGAGCAAAGGGTAGGGGGAAAGAGAATGCTTGAATGTATAGCAAAGTATAACATTTTGATCATTATAACAATGAAACGAATCTTAATTTTGAAGTGTTAATATCATTTACAACATTTATGATCAAGAATGAATGTAAGTAGAGAAACTTTTGCATACCTGCAGATGGTACAAAATTTCATGGTTAAGTCAAAGCCTCACATCAACAACAAGATCAAAATATTTGTGTATCTATCTCAATCGAGCCTCTAAACCCTTCAGAGCTATCAATTTTCCCACTAACCTGTTATGCACAAAATTTAAATTTTAGAGTTATCTCACCACTAAAAACAGAAGAAACAGATCTTTGAGACCAAATCCACACACAACAGAATGTGGTATCCATACAAAGCCATACAAACAAACTAAACTCGGAACATTGGAATGGAAACAACTTCAAATTATGATGCATAGCATGGATTTAGGGTATAAAGAATCATTTTTATGCCACCATAGTGAAAAGTTAGCACTTTCTTTCATCTTTGCATATTGATTTGATGCTTCAAATGATGCATTTCTTATATTGAAAAGTTCATTACCTTATTGGGCTTCTCTTTGTTTTGAGAATAGTTTAATATTCTCTACTTAACAGGGCCAACCACGTGACAGTGGAAGCTCATTTGGCCCCTCCCCCACCCCCTCACATCACTCTCAATTCCTCATACCCAATCATATAACATTAATCATTCATTCATTCATTAATAACATATAACATTCATTCATTTATCCATTAATAACATAACATTCATTCATCCATTAATAACATATAACATTCATTCATTAACATATAACATTCATTAATTAACATATTCACATTCATTCATTAACATATAATATTCATTTTTTTCAATTTTTACATATTATCAA
Source organism: Sequoia sempervirens (assembly GCA_007258455.2). NCBI lineage: Eukaryota > Viridiplantae > Streptophyta > Pinopsida > Cupressales > Cupressaceae > Sequoia > Sequoia sempervirens. The sequence continues at coordinate 34,481 of VDFB02058968.1, forward strand.
AAATATGGTTGTCATGATATGATTACAATCACTTTTTTTTGTTTCGTTTTTAAAGCTAAAAAAATTTGAAGTGGAGTATCATTTTCTAAATCATTTGTCCCCCCTTTAGTTGTTCTTCCCTCTGCTCGTGATCTTAATGTACGCCTAGTCATCTGCTCATGACGTGGATGCCGCTGCAAGGGGGGTCTGCTGCAATAAGAAATGTTAAACTGATATGTTTTATTATTAGTGTTAAAAGTATTTCATTAATTAAAAGAACATTAGAGTTGTTCTCTTTACCTTATGGGTCCACATCATGTTCTTGAACTTTTGTTATAGACTCATGCTCAACATGCTAAACACCCTCTAAATCCTTATCTGCAGTTGAAACACGAAAGGTTACATTAATTAATACACTAATTGAAATTAAATATGTTTAAGAGAACATGAGAGTGGTCCTCTTTACCTGATGGGGCCACATCATGTTCTTGATCTTATTTAGCTTGATCATGCTCAACACATTGATTAGGCTCTACATGCTCTAAAGTTGAAACACGAAAGCTTACATTAATTAATACACCAATTGCAATTAAATATGTTTAAAAGAACTTTAGAGTGGTCCTCTTTACCTGATGGGGCCACATCATGTTCCTGATCTTCTCTTGCCTGATCATGCTCAACATATTGATCACACTCTACATGCTCTAAAGTACCAAGATGCACACCATGACCTTCATCTGCAGGTTGTGCTCCACCCTCACCAGGCTGCATTCCAATGTCATGTGCAGTATTATCATTGCTTGAATGTTTAAAACAAATAGGCATGTAATTACTTTATGGTGGAAATTAATATTGAATAGATTGCACAAGTATTAAATTTTAAATCAACTTTATTGAGTTTATTTATCTGTGTGTCGAATGCAGTGGAAGATTGTGTTTTCCCAGTCAAGACTCTTAGGTGTTTGACCACGGCTCCATAGCCTTGCTAGAAGGAAATCTTCAAGGCATCTTCTGTGGGAACTCTGCTGAATTCATAGCCCTACATTTTGCATAATATCGTGAATTTTTCTTCTATGGTGTGATAAAACCAAAAAAAAAATCAATTTATTATTTGGATACTATATTTCATTTATTGATACTTACAATTCATGTGGGTAATTTTATATAACCACCAGAGCCAAGTTTGTACTGCCCGTGTTTTTCTAGTCTTGCCTTTGTTTCCTTCTATGTGTCGGGAAGCCTATGAAAAGTTTGAAATACGTTAGATTATGTAAAAAGAAAGAGTAATTAGTATATAATTACATTTATGATAGTATCACATACCTTCCTTGGCCCGGTGGTGTCTTTCCTTTTTTTTCTTTTCAGTCTTCTCCTTTCCATCCAACACCAGGTCCTTCCACTCCCTCTCCAGAATCATGGGGGGATGCTCATACTTTTTTTCTTCTCTAAATGTGACCTATATTGGTCCCTCACATACTTTAGATAGGTACTAGCTTTCTAAGGACCTTGGTTCGGTTGAATGTTTTATCACCGAAGAGCACAACTAAACAGTTAATGAGCTCATCTTTTAAATCTTGATTTTGGGCATTCCACCGTGTACGTATGGTGGGCTCAAAGAGCTCCAATGTAATATCACTTAGATGTTTATAAAAAACATTATTTCCTGCAAAATGATCATGGGATCAATAGTCTAAAAAGAGCAATCAATAAGTAAATTTCAATTGGATTATATATAATAATAATTAAAATATTTTAAAGTACCTGGTACCTTCTCTATCTTTATGGGAATGAAATCCTCGGTCACCACAAATGTGACTGACAATGTTCTCGTACTAGTAATACGAGAAGATCCAGGAAATGCTACTAAAATATCACCAGTACTAGTGGCCTTTGCATCCCCAGGTACATGTCTTGACGCATGTTCTTGCATGTGTTCGCTGCTAGAGGGTGAACTAACGGATGCTTGCATGGTATGTGTTGCTGATATTTTAGATGACAATATAGGCACGGATGATGGGGTCAGATGATGCAATGTATGAGAAGGAAGATCAGGATGGACACTTGTACCAACCCCTACTCCTCGAGCAGCACTTGCAGTACCCTGATCATGGCCAGGAGCATCATGAGGATGCAAAAAATCCTATAAAAACAACACATATTTTAGTTCATGACATAAAAGACTACAAAATATAAAACCATGAATGAACTTATGTTATAATTAAAGACCTCATGACAACTTACTTGCAAGTTTTGTGATCTCTCAGTCAATATTTTAACCCTCTCTTATCTCATCTGTTTGAGGCACTATGAATAACAACTCAAGGATATCTTCATTGCATTTTTTTGGGTCTTCCTTATCATATCAAGAGGGTTTGTTAAATAAGCAATGCCATCATCACATAATATTGACTGCACCTCCCTATGGATGCTCTCATCTACTGCTAGTGTCTTTCCCTGATCAGTCGACTGCAACAAGAATATTAAAAACATTATCGAAATTAACCCAATAAACTTATCAAAACAACATAATAATAAAACATTTTGCTCATATATAATTTGTACAATTACAATGAGGTAAACCTATCGGGTAGAAGAACGTGAAGATAAATCGTGATCTGTGCTCTGGGCCGGAGACTTCTCCGTGCGATCAATGTCCCATTGTGACAAAAATTAAATATAAAAAATATTACCAAAATGAAACCAATAAACTTATAAAAAAATATATAAGAATAAAATGGTATATTGGAGTTATTAATTGGAGGTTGGGTAAAATGGTACATAGTACGTACCACCCCCATAGTAATTGTGTTTGTAACTAAGTGATTCAAATTGTAATCGATTAGCAACTCTTCCCCTGTAGTTATTGATTTTATGGCACATATGAATACACGGTTTCCCTCGTGTCTTGAATATGCAATTGGGTTGCTTATTTGTTGGCCTAGGTCATGTACTATTTATAAACCCTGCAATATTCCCTGATGCTTTTGGCCTTCCGTCAATGTACATAGCCACTCCTTTATTTTGATCCTTATCTTTTAGCTGTATATAATTTGCTGACAGTACATACCTAAGCATACTTCGTGTATATCGAACCGGTTGCATCCAATCTTTGTAACTGTAACAAGGTCTAACATACTCCATCAATTCAGTAACTTTTTTGTAACATACCTTAATGCCATCCATGCAAAATAGGCCCAAACCATGTAATGATGATGGTGCTATGCGATATATCATCTCATTAACACAAAAATCAATGTTTATTGGAGGAAGTTCCTTGGGTACCCATTGTTTCCGTAGATGTTTGTAACTCAAGGGCATCTTGATGTCGCCTATGCTCTCATCATCATAAGAACATGACCCCGCTTCAGCAAGAAAAAATTCCATGCGTTTACAAAATTTTCTTCTAATATTTTGACCTCTAGTTGATCTCCCTGTTTTAGACATACTACATGTCTCGCTTTCCTCTTCTCTTCCTGAATTTCCCTCACCCGAGGAAGATAGATCTGACAAATACCTATGTGGTGGTACCTGCACTCATAAGGATGTTGAATGAAGTTCTTTCATGGTGATGTGATCCTAAGGTGACATTATGATTAATATGTCATTTCATTGCTAGAATTTCACAAGTTATAAGGTAATCAAGTCTTGATAGATTGCAAGTTATTGTTACTACCGTCCAAATGTGTCCATCACAAATCAAATTTACTTAATGTTTTAACTCCCAAAATTTGTAACAAGTGTTAAATGTGACTATGGTCTGCCAGTTACACAACCAAGGCCTCAAATGTATTCTATAATTGTAATCAAAAGACTTTTTCTCTTCATTCAAGTAAATAAACTTGAAGGGAAACACCACCAAGTGGTTTATTGGACACCTACATGACTAAAACAAGTAGTAAATTTACATTTAATTTCCATATGTCTAAGTGGTTAATGGGGAGGGAGTGTGTACTAGGCCTGGTCAAGTCATCATAAGTTTATGCTTTGGCAATAAAAAAAATTTAAGTCATCTTAAATCTTCCTATGTCTAATTGCTAGGATACTTTTGGTATGTTTTAAGGTAGGATGATTGATGAAAGAGCCCAAAGATCCTTTCTCCATGGTATCAAGTACACATAGCAATGGTCTTCTCTTATACGGTTGGACATGATTTAAAGAACTTAGCTAGGAATTATTCATTTAACCTAAGGTTTTCTCATAATGCCATCATTGAAAAAGTATGATCAAATTCTTCTATTATGAAGAACTAGTCTATGTGCCTCTAGTAATCACTATAAATGTTTGTAAGGATAAAAAGACTAATTGCATCAAGTAGGAGAGAATCAACTTTGAGTTCTTCAAAGATTATATTCCTCTATTCATAATTTTTAAGGGTTGTGTGTGGAGGAGGTTATCACTACCAAGAAGGGAGGAGACCTTTCCTTGTATTCTTTTATAATTTTCATTATTCTTATTTATTTTACATTTACATTTACAAATACACATACATATGCATTTACTGTTTTCATTTATTTCTCATGTAGTTTAATAGTTTGATCGATTCCATATTATATGTGTTGAAGACTTTAGAATTTCAATTACATTAATTTATGGATATGTTGCATTTATTTCTCTAGGAGAGCATTCAGTAATTGCATTTACATATACATTTACATTTAAAAATAAATATACATACATATATATATGTGTGTGTGTGTGTATCATTTATATTCAGTGTTCAAAAACAACCCATTTGGTATGCACATGGATAAAAATTCATAAAATAAAATCTCCCATACATGTTTTGATGAAACCTAGGCTTGAACCTCTCATTTCACATGCTTTTCTTCACAAAACTATTGAGGACAACAGTTATACCTTCTTTATTTCTCATCCTACGCCCTATTCATGCATCCTACAATTACAACAGTATCCATGGGGCCTCTTACACAAGCTACAGTAATCACAAAAAGTGTAAGAGCCCCTTTATATCATGTTTCAACTACAAAACCCTCAAAAATAGGGTAACTCAGATTATGATTTGTTGGTCAGCTGTATGGACAATATCATTAGCACCAACTCATTCTTGGAGTCTTTTGAAAGAGAAACAAATCAGGTGGCAGTTAAGTACAAACCTTATATTGTCAAGGTGAATGAGGTAATCAATTTTAATTGGCCAACTGATGAAGAGTGCCAAAAATGGGTAAATGTATATTTAACTAAGGAAGAGTGAAAAGGAGTAGGCTACTAACGGTTAACAAATCAGTTGTTGTAGTTACAACAGATTCCAGTCTTATTTTTTGGTGACAGTCTAGGCACAAAATTCTTGAAGTTTTTTATTGTTGCGTCAACCATTCTCAGTGAGAACAATGAACAAGAAGATTCTCTGGGGAGATTGTTGTTGTAACAAATTTTTGGAATATCACAAGGCGGTCCAATTGGCTGGTGACACGTGTGCTTTCTGGCCCGATGCTTGTTTTCTCCTTATTTTTCTATAAGAAGGATTTCAAGGCCATAAGTATGGGTTAACAAGTTAGATATTTTTGGTTGAGTCTAGATGAAGTTATAGAGCAAATTGTAAAGTCTGGTGGTTTTAGGGAAAATGCAATTTAGGTTTTGAGTCATTCTGTAGTAGGTTTTGAATTCATGGGGATTTGATATTTTATGACAGTACTAGCATTTGAATTGATATGATTAATTCAAGCTCATGTCTCTCCATTGTACAAGCATATATGAATTTTGAATAAAATGATCAAGGGTTATTTCATTCATCTCACTATTGTGGTGTGTATGATTCTTGTTTTAGGTTTAATTCAAGGAATTAATTAAAATGCTTGAATGTGATTGTAGATGGATATGTTTTGTATAAGGATTTGATAAGTAGTATTGGGTTAGAATACATATTAATGAGATTGTAAAGCAATTTTATCAATGATCTTATATGCTATGTGTTAAATCTACCATAAACCCTTAGATGCTTATAAATTTGACTCCTCCAATGGATATATGGAACTGATCTAAGTTGTACTTATTTGTATGGTTTAGTATTTGTTTTCCTTTACCTAGAGCTTGCTACAAATTGAAAATCAATGACTATCTTATACTGTGAAATGTTGTAGTTATCTCATGCTCCAAATAGTTGATATTATTGATAAACAACCAATTCTATTCGGTATTATCCTATTATGTTGAGCTATTAAATGAGATTATCTATTGTTGTTAATGTTGTTTATGATGATGGTGCAGAGGTTGTAAACACATTAAGGGATCACCCTCTCAGGTCTTGCAGAGCCCAAAGTGTAGGAGGTCTTTCAAATCCTCGTCAGTTGGTCCAAGTCCTTCGAGCTGCCCTTTATTAGAATTGGCAATTCCATAGGTAGATTAGAAGATCAACCTGCTTATCGTAAAAACAACAAACACCTTGCAAATGTTTGTGGTGGAGTATTAAAGATGAATTGTATGCCTCTATTTCCATTCATTAGATCTACCTTAGCCTAGCATATACTTGGGCTAAGTCTACAATTGCTTCAGACTCATGCAATGAAGGCTATGTGTGATGAAATCCTAGACCTAGACCAAGCTGTGGGTAGATTATGGGAGTTTTTCCAAGACCTGAGGCTGGTGGATAAAAATGTGAAAGACTAGGCTATTTTAATTTTTTTTCTTATCTTATACCATTTTACGAGAATGGGGGTGCCAATGTACGAGAAGATCTTTGGAAACTAGGCATGAAAATTGAAGGTTAAAGAGAATGGGGGTGCCAAACTTATAGTAGTCATTGCCCCTTGGCCATCGATTTTCGCTAAGTTCCCTCAACCTCATCCTCATCACTGGTATTGACCTTGTTTTCACTCCTCCAAACTCTTCCTTGGCACTGATATTGAGCTTGTTTTCACTCCAAACTCTTCGTTGACGTAGGTATTGACCTTGTTTTAACTCCAAACTTTTCCTTGGCATTGGTATTGACCTTGTTTCCACTCCTCCAAACTCTTCCTCGGCACTGATATTGACCTTGTTTTCACTCCTCCAAACTCTTCGTCGGTGCTGGTATTGACCTTGTTTTAACTCCAAACTCTTCCTCGATGCTGGCATTGACCTTGTTTTCACTACTCCAAACTCTTCCTCGACACTGGCATTGACCTTGTTTTCACTACTCCAAACTCTTCCTTGGTGCTGGCATTGACCTTGTTTTCACTACTCCAAACTCTTCCTCGACGTTGGTATTGACCGTTCACTTCTCCAATTTGACGAGCTACAACCTGTTTTCGTTAGATTTTACAATATGTTAATTAAGTTGAAAATTTTGGTGTTGTTTAAATAGGTTTTAATATTCTACAATATAGTTAAGTATATATTAGCTATAATTTTACATAATAAATAATATAATTATTCAACTTATTATAATTATATATTATATTCTTTAACAAAATTATTAAATAAGTATAAAATTATTATAATTAATAATTAATAATAAGTATATTTTTATATAATACAAAATATAATTAATATACTATATATTTAATATAATAGTAATATATATTAATATGAGAGAAAGAAATTAAATTTTGATTGGTTGTTTCATGTCAACAATCCAAGGATGGCATGTGTCCTTGGGGAGTTATGCTCAAGGTAGCATGTCATTTGATTAAGGATATGATAATTCTCCTTTAAGACCTCTTCAATGTACCTATTGCACACTTAAGGAGACAAAGATAAATATAGGGAAGAAAAGATAGAGAGAAAGGGAGATAATGACAAACATACAAATAGAAAGGGAGACAAAGATATAGAGAGGGGTAGAGAGATAAAGAGATAAGGATGAATAGATAGAGATATAGGGAGGGTGATTGATATATCTCTCCTTGTCACTCTCTATATCTCTATATCTCCTACTATCTATGTCACTCGCTCTTTCCCCCTCTATCTATTGAGCTATCTCTCCCTCTCCCCCCTTTTTCTCTCATTCACTCCATCTCTCCCTCCATCTCTCCTACTCTATATCTCTATCTCTATTTCTCTTTTTATCTCCCTCTCACTCCTCTCTCTATCTCTTTCTATCTATATCCCTTTCTCTCCCTCCCCCCTATCTCCCCCTCTCTATCTCTCACCATCTCTCCCTCCCTATCCCCCTATCCATTGAATCTCTATCTCCACCTCTCTTCCTTTCTCTTCCCATATATCTCCATCTCTCTTTCTCTTCCCATATATCTCTATCTCTCTCTCTTTCTCTCCCCATCTATCTCTATCTCCCCATATATTAACTAAGAAGCCATGCAAGCATACAATAGTATATGTTGCTAAAACTATAATAGTGTTTTATTAAACTATAAGTAACACTTATCTTTCTAATGTCAGCCTTCTTATAAAAATAGTGTTTTATTAAACTATAAGTAGATTATTGTCACCACTCTTCATTCAATGTGAAATTCCAAATGTAGCAATTGTTTTGTTGCTTTTGTCAAGTTTCATTAACCAAGCTATTTATTGGGTTGAATAAAGTTGTGTTATGACCCTTCATCTCTTTAAAATAATTAGACAATATTAGTGAGATCGTGAAGGGGAGAAAACTAAACTTCTTCAAAAATTTGTATACTATATACTTAGTTCCTCTAGGATAAATAAGTCACTTTAGATCATTTTCTTAGTTGTGTATCCTAACTAATATAGAGTAAGCTTTTTCATTTTAATTGACTACTACATAATAGTTTATGTGTTGAAAGAATTGTTTTCATTCTTGTAGTTTTTACATTGGAATACAAATCATATTTAATTTTATGCCAATATACTTCTTTCATAAAGATATTTGTTTGAAATAAATTCTTCATAACCCATCTAATCAAATCATAATTAACCTATCAAAAAGGTAATAGGAATTTTCTAAAGAAAAGAACATTTGACCCAATCATAAGTGTATGGCCTTTGAAGAAAGGAGTGATCCACCTTAGCAATAACAACTACCTAATTTAGACCGGGTATGTGCAGGATCATGATGGGCCAAAAAGTGGCAATATAAAAAAAATAGCGTTTTGAACTCGCCAAAAAACACAAAAATCTAGAGTTGACTTTTTTTTTGGGTTGGGTGTCAATACATTGCTCCATAGCAATGCCCAATCCAAAGTACTGAAAATCGGATATCTGATTTGTTTTGGATATCCAATTCGTGTCTACTATCTAATTTGAAAAATATTTTAAAATGTAATATTTTGGTGCTATAAATCGGATATTCGATTTTTGCACACATATACCCAAGAGTAATTAGGAGG
>VDFB02058968.1:45289-67166 GCA_007258455.2 Sequoia sempervirens
AGGGTTTAGGGTAGAGGGGAGAGAGATAGAGGGAGTGTGAGAGAGAGAGACCTAAGAGAGGGAGATGGGGTAGGAGAGAGAGACTTTAGAGAGAGAGAGGTTAGAGGGTTTAAGGGTTTGGGATTTAAGGGTTAAGGGTTAATGGTTTAGGGTTTAGGTTTATGGGTATTGATGGAACTTCAAAGTTTTGTTCTCTGTGTTCTATTTTATCCTACCTTGTGTCTCTAGTCATCTATGGTGTTTGGGAAAAGCCTAAGGTTGGGGTTTTACCTTAGTTTTCATGTAAAACCCTAGTGTTCATCTTACACCTTGGATGGGATCTATTTGGCCGTTACTTTTTGAGAAGGCTTTAAATCGACTTACGCCCCATCGCTTCGTCTAGGCTGGGCCCCCTTTGTTTTATCATTTTATTTCCTTCGCCTGACTTTATTTTTTCTAAGTCTTTTGTTGGTCTCGTGTTCCCTTGTTAAAATAATTTATTTCATTGTTTGTCGTCGTGCTAGTGATGTCCCCTTATTCCTTTAGGGGAGAGGGCCTAGTAGTCGCGCAGGCTAACTTTCTCAGCATGTAGCAATTGACTGGAATATTGTAGAACCTTCATTTTTTTTTTAAATGTAGACTGGTCTCTTATTTATCTATAACTAAGGTTTGGAGGTGCAACTCATCATGAAACTCACCAAATCGGTAGATCTTTTGAGAAGTGTCTAAAATTTGAATTTTTAAAGGTTCGACCAAAACTTAATCATGGAACCCCCAATAGCTGAACCAAAAAAATATCATTTGTTGCTTGTAGAATATGATATTTTTATTTAAATTAAAATTAATATACAACCTAAGTGGACCAAATACTTATTGATAACCATAAATCTTTGATATCTCTACCTTTTATATTCAAAACATATGGACTAATAGTTGAACACAAAAAATCTATTTGTTGTTATAAAAACAACACATAATTATTTAAAATACAACTTATATTGAACAAAAATGGACCAATAGTTGAACACAAAATTTTTTGAAAATCCTTCACATTTAATGGGAAAATACATGTTATTTATTGTGCTCACCTTTTATAATTGTGATAGGACAAACTATTAATGTAAAATTATCCAATGCTTGTACATTGCTACCCCAATTGTTGTACACATAAGCACAATATTTTTATCACTATGATAACAATACTTGTTTAAATGAGTGTCTTATTTTATTAAATGAGCATTTTATTTTTTAAATGATATACTTATAGTGGAGAGTTGTGATATTTTATTTGAAACAAAAAAATACTTAGTTCACTTCTTCATGAATGTATTTATGTCTTTTTCATTTAACATTTAGAGGTTCTCATGTGTTCAAGTATGGGTCCATTTTTTATCAACATTTGGTTTTTTCTTTATTTACATTTGGGCTATTTATTTACAATATATAGTATAAATATGTGGTAGGAATGGGTATTATCATCATGATTGAGTGCGCAACTATTGGACCCCGCACGACTACTGGGCCCTCTCCCCTAATAAATATTTTTATTTTGCAAAGGGACAAGTTTGAATGGCCATAGATCAATCATCGTGTGATCTTAGCCTTTCCCCACCATCCTACGATGACCCCACCACACTTTCTTTGTTGATTGCGATATCACGGGCGAGCACCACATGTCTCATCCAGTGAAGCCGAAGGAATGATAAATAATTCGATGCGTCTTTAATACAATGTGCCGCAGGTTACTAAAGCAGTTATAAGATGCACATTTTTTAAATCAACAGAGATGTTATAATCTCGGTAGAAAGGTGCTCAATGGTTAATAACAAGGCTGACGACTTTGTTGAACGAACAGGATTGCTGATGGTTGAGATCCATGGTTGCTCGCCATCGCATGATCAAAAGTTGTGAGGTCTTTATTGATTGTGATATTATGAGCGGGTGCCACGTGGATCTCCTTGGCAAAAAGTAGTATGGTGGGCCCCTTATTGCCACACGATGGAGACTATGTCAATTTTCTTTGAACGCAGCCATTTGATGATCTCACCAAGGTGAAGGATTGACGACTAATATTTGAATCTGCATTAAATGCGATTAGAGTCGTTCGTGCAGCGCATGAGTAAGCTTTAATGGCGGCCATGCAATCTACTGCCATGGTTTGATTTAAATGAAGCAACTATTCTTCTGCTTTTGGTATCACAAAGCATTCAAAACATCTTAAAGGGGGATTGTTAGTGGATATGTTTTGTATAAAGATTTGATAAGTAGTATTGGGTTAGAATACATGTTGATGAAATTGTAAAGCAATGTTCTCAAGGATCTTATATGTTATGTGTCAAATCTATCATAAATCCTTAAATGTTTATGAATTTGACTCCCTTAATGGGTATATGGCACTGATGTAAGTTGTACTAATTTGTATGGTTCAGTATTTTGTTTGTCTTTACCTAGCACTTGCTACAAATTGCAAATCAATGACTATTTTACACTGTGGAATGTGTTGTAGTTATCTCATGCTCCAAATAGTTGATATTACTGATGAACAACCAATTCTATTCAGTATTATGCTATTATTTTGAGCTATTAAATGAGATTATCTATTGTTGTTAATGTTGTTTACGATAATGGTGCAGAGGTTGTAAACGCATTAAGGGATCACCCTCCTAAGTCTTGTAGAGCCCAAAGTGTAGGAGGTCTTTAAAATCCTCGTCAATTGGTCTAGGTCCTTCGAGCTACCCTTGATTGGAATTGGAAATTCCATAGGTAAATTAGAAGACCAAATTGGTTACAGTAAAAACAACCAACAAGTAGAGGGGAGAGAGATAGAGGGATTCAGTGAGAGAGAGATGAAGGGAGTGGGAGAGAGATAGAGGGTAGAGGGTTAAGGGTAGAGGGGAGGGAGATAAGATTGAGTGTGAGAGAGAGATACTTGAGAGAGGGAGAAGGCATAGGAGGGTGAGACTTGAGAGAGAGAGGGAGGGAAGGAGGGAGTGCGAGAGAGATAGAGGGTAGAGGGTTTAAGGGTTTAGAGTTTAAGGGTTAATGGTTTAGGGTTTAGGGTTAAAGGTAGAGGGTGTTGGTTTGTTTTTTACATTGTAACCAGGTTGGTCTTCTAATCTACCTATGGGATTGCCAATTCTAATAAAGGGAAGCTCGAAGAACCTAGACCAACTGACGAGGATTTTAAAGACCTCCTACACTTTGGGCTCTACAAGACTTGGGAGGGTGATCCCTTAATGCGTTTACAACCTCTGCACCATTATCATCATGATTGAGTGCACGACTATTGGACCCCGCACGACTACTGAACCCTCTCCCCTAATAAATGTTTTTATTTTGTAGAGGGAAAAGTTTGCATGGCCGTAGATCAATTGTCATGTGATCTCAACCATTCCCCGCCATCCCGCGATGACCCCTTCACACTATTTTTGTTGATCACGATATCATTGACGAGTGCCACGTGTCTCATTCGATGAAGCCAAAGGAATGATAAATACTTTGATGCGTCATCAATACATTATGCCGCTGGTTACTAAAGCAGTTATAAGATGCACGTGTTTTAAATCAATGGAGATGTTATAATCCTAGTAGAAAGGTGCTCAATGGTTAATAACAAGGCTAGCGACTATGTTGAACGAACAAGATTTTTGATGGTTGAGATCCATGGTTGCCCACCATCGCATGATCAAAAGTTGTGAGGTCTTTATTGATTGCAATATCACAGGCAAGCACCACGTGTCTCATCTGGTGAAGCCGAAGGAATGATAAATACTTTGATGCGTCTTTAATACATTATGTCATGGGTTACTAAAGTAGTTATAAGATGCATGTGTTTTAAATCAACAGAGATGTTATAATCTTGGTAGAAAGGTGCTTGATGGTTAATAACAAGGTTGGCGACGATGTTGAACGAATAGGATTGCCGATGGTTGAGATCCACGGTTGCCCGCCATTGCGTGATCAAAAGTTGCAAGGTCTTTATTGATTGTGATATCACGGGTGGGCGCCACGTGGATCTCCTTGACAATGAGTAGTATGGTGGGGCAATGGCTACCCAGCCTACAAAAAGGCATGGGCATCTGCATGGCTTATCCCTGCCACACTTTTGTTAACGGTTGTCAGTGTCATTTAATGTACATTTCATTAATTAGTTGTTACGTACTTCCTTAGTATGTTCAATATAATTTTTATTCTTTAAAAAATTATTCTCTCCTTTTTAAAACTTTTAAAAATTGTTGTATATTTAAATTCTTAAAAATATAGAATAAATTTTTGTTCTTTAAAAAATAATTTTGTTTTACTTTGAATCATTTAAAATATAATTAATAAAATAATTTTGAAGTAACTATTTCATATTTTGTTATATACATTTAATAAATAAAATAAAATAAAAATATCAATTTTTAAAATATGATTGATAAAATAATTCTTATACACTAAAAAAATTGATATATACATATAATAAAACAAATATAATAATATATCAAGTTTTAAAATATATGTAATAAAATAATTTTTAAAGGATAAAAAATATTTCATACTTAATATATAAAATAAAATAAATATATCAATTAATAAAATAATTGTGAAATAAAATGAAATAATTATTAATGAATAAAAAATTGATGTATATATAATAATTTTAAAATAATATTCATTCATTTTTTAATTATTTTATTAATTATATTGTTAAAAATTGATCGATTTTTTTTAATTTTATTTATTAAATACTTACTAGCATATATATTATTTATTAATAATATATATAAAATATGTCGAAAGATATCCTTTTGATGTGGCTATTGTACTATTATAAAATAGGTGCCTCGACAAAGATATCTATTGACGTATTTTATATATATTAATAAATAATATATATATGCTAGTAGCATTTGCAACACAAAATGAAAGAGAAGATTATAATTACTTTTAGTTATAGAATTAAGGTTAGGGTTAGATAAATATTTAGTTAGGGTTGGGGTTAAAAATAGTGTCAGTATTAGTTTTATGATTAAGTTTAGGGTTAAAGTTAGAGTGAGAATTATTGTTGAGATTGAATCATAACCCTTGTTGTGCAGTTTTGCAAACACGCCCCACTGAAAGTAGGGACCCTCTTTTTGCTCTGGCTTTTGGTGTCTTTTGGCCCCTTAATTTTACTGATTTTATTGCCTTTGGAGGTCTTTAGATGTTCATCTTGCTTGCCCACGTGAGTTCCCCAGGTTTCCCTTTGAAAAAACTAAGCTCTGTGAAAAATCTAGGTCTTTACCCCAATCCGGGATTTTTTGGTCCGTCCGGATTTTCCCAGATTCTGCTCAAAGTCCGGCTCTATGCAGAATCCGGGTTTTTAGTCCAGTCCGAGATTTTCTGGTCTGTCCGGATTTCCCCAGATTTTGCTCAAATTCCAGATCCGAGCGAAGTCCGGGTTTTTTCATGTGTTCGGGATTTTTCGCCTAACCCGGATTTTCCCTGATTTCTTCAGTTTTCCAGGTATGTGCCAAAGGTCCGAAATTTTATGCCATTCGTGGAAATCCAGTCCACCCAGATTTTTTTGGATTTTCTGCCAGGCTTTGTGCAAATTGAAATGTTGGATTAAATTGATGAATTTGATGATAAATGCTCAACACCCCATACTTAATTTGATATATTACATAATGTTACATGCATTCTTGGTTCGTTTTGATGATCTATTGTTGAGATTTTTTCCTTATTTAGTAAAATCCGCCTGGCCTAGAATTTTCCAGATTCTGGTCTGGAATCTGCTTGACCTGGATTTTCCCAGAATCTTGTCCAGCTGGATTTTTTTGGATTCTGGTCTGGAGTTTGCCTGACCTGGATTTTCCCGGATTTTCCCCTTGGTTTGGTTTCCCGAAATAGATTTTTTTTCGAAAATGATTATTTTTTCCAAAAGTGGAAATTTTTTAAAATGATCCTAAAATGAAAATTTCTTGAAAAGAAATTGAAAATAAAAATTTCCAAAAGTGGAAAAAATTTTGAAAATGAAAGTTTCCTTATAAAAATGTAAGTTTTTCTTAAAGGTCATAATTTTATTCGAATTTAATTTGGACATGTGGGCTATTAATGATGATATCTATTTTTTAGGACTAAAGAAATATTAAAAAGGGGAACTTGCATATGGATTCGTGCCAAAAGGGGAATCTATAAGTGTTCAATTTAAATTTTCAAAGTGGGACCTGCCTAAGAATCCATGCCAAAACTCTCTACAGCTGGAGAACTTTCTGGTGGACACGTGAATCTAATCTTGCTGGAGATCGTAGGCCGACATGGATAATATTCATGCATTTAATGCAAATCTTGTCCTCTTTTTAATTTCTCCTAGGCCGAGGCGGGGGCCCTAGCTCGGTTGGCTAAGTAATTCCATTGCGGCTCTGCTGGTCACGAGTTCTAGTCTCCCCCGTCCCGTGGTACCGGAGGGCGTGTCGCGCCAGCGCCGCCGGTCATGTTAAAAAGTTTACCAGGCGCACTGCAGTTTATAGGGGGTCGTGCTACCCGATTCCTGCAGTCTAAAAAAAAAAAAAATCTCCTAGGCCGACCTCGTTGTAGTACCGGCATTTAATGTGTGCCTTGTTACCAAATTTCTCCTTAGGCCAACTTGTTTTGAGGCCAGTTATTATTGTAAAATCTAATTAGGCCGACATGTTTGGGGGGTTCTCTATAAATGGCATTTGTGCCTCATTTGTAAGGGGAGATTTTTAGGAGTTTTGACTAGGCCAGAATTTTGCTAAATTAGAAGGCCAGAATTGGCAGGTAGTTTTCAGAATTAGCTGTAGGAGATGAGAGACTTGAAATTGTTATGCAATGCTGGAGAAGTAATGTAATTGTATTGTTGATTTGGAAAACTTTGTATTTATTTTTGACAGTTTTTATGGTTTCTTGTTCTTAACTCTCAGATATTAGATGTTAGATGTTAGATTTCAACTCTTTTACAATGATGGTGAAATGTTAATAATGTTGATTGATTTACGATCCATACTTTTAGCAATTTTCTAATTGTAGATTGTTGTGTAAAGTTAGTTTGGGCCTCACTTATGTTCTAAGTTCAACTGTGAATGCTTGTTTACATTGTGCCAGCAGTTGGGTATGTGAATGAATGTTCAAAGTCTGAAAATCTTTGGATTTCCCCAAAAGATCGCACCATTTCTGTGTAGTTGCAGGTTTGTCCTTGATCAAGCAGAGATCGGTTTTGTTAGGGATCTATCCATTTGCAGCTTTCATCATTATTGTGATTGATCTTAGGAGTTAGAATAAATAGAATCTCTCTAAAACCTTATCTCTTTTGTTGTTTATTTTGAATCTGGGTTAGTTTTAGGATTGAAAGCATCACCATATTGTTGCATTTGATAAAAATTCACTTCCAGCATTGTTCATTTGTAAGGCCCCTTGTGATTACCAGCATTTTCACATACTATCTGAGTTGTTTATGCATTGTCAAGACCTGACACCCGAGAGACCTTGGGGTGATTTTCAGCAATTTATTGTTGAAGATTATCTTTCAAGAGAGATAGAATATCATTTTCTGTATGAGTTGTTGTTGTGCAGAAAACACCATCAACAACCCTAATCTAACCTTAACCTTAAACCTAATTGAATCCTAACCCTATTTGTAATTGAACATTAACTCTAACCCCAACCCTAACCCTATCATTGAACCCAAGCTTTATCCTAGAACCCCAACTTTGATTAAATGGTAAACCTAACCTAACCTTAACCCTAATGCTAATCCCAACCCTAAGTCTATCTATAATTATAATCCTAACCCTTCTCATTCTAACCCTAATTATAATCTTAATTATAATTTTAACCCTAACCATAATTCTAATGCTATTCATAATCCTTAGTTTAACACTAACCATAGTTCTCATGACAACCTTAACTCTAATTATAACCCTAATCAAATCAAACTCTAATTCAACTCTTAATCAACCTTGAGCTTAATTAAACTCTAACCTTAACCTTAAGCTTGAGCTTAATTAAATCAAGATCCTAGCTCTAACCCCAAACTCATATATGTGAGATAATTATAATTTACCAAAACCCTAACCATAATTGAATCATAACCCTAATTAAAATATAATCCTACCTTTAATTGAACCCTAACCCTAACGAACCTACATGATTCTTAACCTAAGCCTTAATTGAAACCTATTTCAACTCTTCTAAGACTAATTATTAAACACTATTTCTAACCCTAACTTTAATCCCATCTAAATCCTAGCCCTCCCACTTGAACCCTAACCCTTAATGAGCACTAACCCTAATTAAAACCCCCTAAACACAATTGAACCATAATTTAACCCTAATTAATACTAACACTAACCCTAATCATAATAACATAATATTAGGGTTATATTTATTAATGTCTTAATATTAGTTTATAACTAACATTAATTATAAATATTTTAAAACAAATTAAGTATTTCAATCTAAAATTTTAATATTTGATATTACAAATAAAATTTAAACCAAATTCTAATTTTTAAAAATATACCTATTTTATTATCTATTTAGTCAATAATTATCTAATACAATACAATTAAATTAAATTAAATATTCATTTTAAATTAATTAAACAATTATTAATTAGAACTTGAAATTAAGAAATAAGATCTATATAAAACTCTGTCTTTCTTATTTTTTCTTTCGTGTCCAACCATTTCATTTTCTAAAAATTATACTAAAATTCTAGATACATCATAAATTAAACACAAACTTTATTCTATTCTAATCCTAACCCTAGTTAAACCCTAACCCTATTTGGACTCTAACCCTTACGCTAATTGAACACTAAATCTAATTGTAATTGACCACCAAGCATAATTGAATTCTACCCCTAACCCTAACCCTAACTCTAACTAAACCATAAACCTAACTCTAATCAAACCCTAACCCAAACCTACTTGATTCATAATCCCAACTCTAACCCAAACCCTAATTGAACTTTAAAACTTACCTTAATTAAGTACAAACCTAATTGAACATTTATTGAATAGTAGTCCTAATTGTATCGATAACCCTAACTTTGAACTACAGCTTGAACCTCCCACTTAACTGTTGATGGTGTTTTCTGCATTTAAATAAATCGCATGTATCATACAATAATATCCTATCTCTTTGAAAGATAATCTTCAAATAATAAATTGCTGAAAATCAAATTCTACACAAATGCACATAAACAACTCAGATAATATGTGAAAATGCTGGTAATCACAAGGGGCCTTACAAATAAACAATGCTGGAAGTGAATTTTCATCAGATGCCACAATATGGTGATGCTTTCAATCCTAAAACTAACCCAGATTTAAAATAAACAACAAAAGAGATAAGGGTTTAGAGAGATTCTATTCTATTCTAACTCCTAAGATCAATCACAATAATGATGAAAGCTGCAAATGGATAGATCCCCAATAAAATCGATCTCTGCTTGATCAAGGACAAACCTACAACTACACAGAAATGGTGCAATCTTCTGGGGAAATCTAAAGATTTTTAGACTTTGAACATTCATTCACATACCCAACTACTGGCACAATGTAAACAAGCATTCACAGTTGAACTTAGCACAGAAGTGAGGCCCAGACTAACTTTACACAACAATCTACAATCAGCAAATTGCTAAAAGTATGGACCGGAAATCAATCAACATCATTAACATTTCACCATCACTGTAAAAGAGCTAAAATCTAACATCTAACATCTAATATATGAGAATCAAGAACAAGAAACCATAAAAACTATTGAAAATAAATACAAAGTTTGTCAAACCAACAATCCAATTGCATTAATTCTCCAGCATTACATAACAATTTCAAGTCTCTCATCTCCTACACTAATTCTGAAAACTACTTGCCAATTCTGGCCTTCTAACTTAGCAAAATTCTGGCCTAGTCAAACTCCTGAAATCTCTCCCCTTACAAATGAGGCACAAATTCCATTTATAGAGAACCCCCCAAACATGTCGGCCTAATTAGATTTTACAATAATAACTGGCCTCAAAATAGGTTGGCCTAGGAGAAATTCAAAAGAGGACAAGATTTGCATTAAATGCATGAATATTATCCATGTTGGCCCACGATCTCCAGCAAGATCAGATTCACATGCCCTCCAGAAAGTCCTCCAACTGTAGACAGTTTTGGCATGGATTCTTAGGCAGGTCCCACTTTTGAAAAATTAAATTGAACATTTTCAGATTTCCCTCTTTTGGCACGAATCCATATGAAAGTCCCCATTTTAATATTTGTTTAGTCCTGAAAAATAGATATCATCATTAATAGCCCACGTGTCCAAATTAAATTTGAATAGAATCTTGACCTTTTCTTAAAAACTTACATTTTAATAAGGAAACTTTCCATTTTCAGAATTTTTTTCCATTTTTGGAAATTTTATTTTCAACATCTTTTCAAGAAATTTTCATTTTCAAGATCATTTTTAAGAATTTCCACTTTTGGAATAAATAATTATTTTTGAAAAAGTTTCCATTTCGAGAAACAAGACCAAGGGGAAAATCTGGGAAAATCCAAGTCAGGCGGATTCCAGACCAGAATCCAGAAAAATCCAGCTGGACAGGATTCCAGGAAAATCTAGGCAGACAGGAATCCAGAAAATTCCAGGAAGACAGGAATCTGGAAAATTCTAGGCAGACAGGAATCCAAAAAATTCCAGGCGGACAGGATTCCAGGAAATTCCAGCCAAACAGGATTATGGGAAATTCCAGCTAGTCAGGATTATGGGAAATTCCAGCCAGACAGGATTATGGGAAATTCCAGCCAGTCAGGATTATGGGAAATTCCAGCCAAACAAGATTATGGGAAATTTCAGCCAAACAAGATTATGGGAAATTCTAGCTAGACAGGATTATGGGAAATTCTAGCCAGACCGGAAAATCCTGAATTTTGATCAGAACTTAGTTTTTTCAAATCATAACTTGGGGAAAGGACTTGGACAAGCAAGATGAACATCTAAGGACCTCCAAAGGCAATAAAATAAATAAAATTAAGGGGCCAAAAGACACCAAAATCCAGGGCAAAAAAGAGGGTCCCCACTTTCAGTGGGGCGTGTGTGCAAAACTGCACAACACTAACCCTAACACTAATTCTTATCCTAATTGAACCTTAACCCCAACCCTAAAATTAGCCTTGACCCTATTTGAACTCTTATTGAATTCATAACCTTAATTAAACCCCAACCTTATCCTCAATCCTAACCCAAATTGAACATTAATTGAACCCTAAACCTAACCCTAAGTGAACACTAATCTTAATTGAACTCTAACTTTTTAGTTGAAAATATTAAAGTGCCTTAGATTTTCCCATTCATCGTCATTTATCATTCAATTCCTAATAGAACTCCAAATTTTATACTTTTATAATGTTTTAACACACACCTAATATTAAAGGTTTAGAGTTTAAGGGTTAAGGGTTTAAGGTTAAGGGTCAAGGGTAGAGGGGAGAGAGATAGAGTGAGTGAGAGAGAGAGAGACCTGAGAGAGGGAGAGGGGGTAGGAGGGAGAGACTTGAGAGAGAGAGAGAGGGTAGAGGGTAGAGGGTTTAAAGGTTTTGGTTTTAAGGGCTAAGGGTTTAGGGTTATGGGTAGAGGGGAGAGAGATAGGAGAGGAGTTAGGTGGGGAGGGAGGGAGGGAGGGAGTGGGAGAGAGATAGAGAGTAGAGAGGGTTAAGAAGTGTAGAGAGGGAGGGGAGATAAAGAGTGAGTGAGAGGGCAGCACGAGGAGGGAGGGAGAGAGGGGTAGAGGAGGGTGGGACTTGAGGGGAGAGGGGAAGAGGGAGGGAGTGGGGAGATAAAGAGGCCCAGGAGGGTTAAGCATTAGAGGGTAGAGGGTTTAAGGGTTTAAGGGTAGAGGGGAGACACATAGAGGGAATGAGTGAGAGATAAAGAGAGACCTAAGAGAGGGAGAGGGGGTAGGATGGAGAGACTTGAGAGAGATGGTAGAGGGTAGAGGGTTTAAGGGTTTGGATTTTAAGGGTTAAGCTTGGTTTTAGGAGTTTAGGGTTATGGAGTAGAAAGGGAGAGAGAGAGAGATAGAGGGAATTAGAGGTAGAAGGTAGATGGTTAAAAGAATTAGAGGGAAAAAAAGATAGGAGTGAGTGAGAGAGAGATAGAGGAAAGCAGAGGGAAGGGTGGGAGGGTGTGAGACTTGATAGAGAGGGAGGGAGGGAGGTAGGGAGTACTAGGAGAGATAGAGGTTAAGGGTTTAGAGTTTAAGGTTAAGGGTTTAAAGAGTTTATGGTTAAAAGGGTAGAGGGAGAGAGATAGAGAGTGAGTGAAAGTCTGCTTGAGAAGGAGAGAGGGAGAGTAGGAGGGAGAGACTTGAGAGAGAGGGTGATGAGAGGTAGAGGGTAGAGGGTTAAAAGGGTTAAGGGTTTAGGGTTATGGGTAGAGGGGAGTGGTGCTAGGAGGGAGAGACTTGAGAGAGAGAGAGAGAGATAAAGGAAGGGAGGGTTAAGGGTAAAGGGTAGAGGGTTTAAGGGTTTAGGGTTTAGGGTTTAGGGTTTATGGTTAAGGGGAGAGAGATATAGGGAGTGAGTGAGTGACTCATTTACATATTATTCTTTTATTCTTCCTTAGTTAAATATTTAGTTACCCATTTACCGTTAGCAAAAATGACCCAAGAATTTAATAGAATGGACTACTCATATAATACCTTGCATTATGGAGCTCAATTCTTTGATATATTACTACTTATCAAATCCTTTGTAAATAATTGTAAAATTATGACTCCATTTAAGTATTTAATTGAATTTCTTGAATCAAATCAAAAACATAGACACATAATTGAACAAATTATCAAATTAAGAATGACAACATCATTAACATTTCATTCAAAATTAACTCAAATCCACCTAAGGAGAGAAAATATATTAGAATTATACGTTTATTCATGCTTATAAGTCATATCTACATACAATTTAAGATAATTTGCATATATTCATTCAAAACTCAAAATAGGCTATCTATTCTATTCCTATCTTTCTACCCATATATTCAACTCAAAACCTAGCTAAAGCTTTCATCAATTCTCTCCCTACAAATGAGCCTTGAATTCCCTTTTATATGAAAAGGGAGCAACAAGCTTTGGGCTCAAATGTAATTTCACCACAAATTTTCATTTGAACAAAATCTCCATTGCATTTGACTTTCATTTCTAAACTTCCCACACGTTGAATTTGCAAAACATAGTACAACTGGGGAAAGCTAAATTTGTAACTACCATCAGAAAAGGGAACGCAAATTGTCATCAAAATCCCCTTTTTTTCTATCCATGCAAAAAAACTAGGCAACCAAATTGCCACGAAGGCACACAATCGACATCAAAATGTGCCACACATGCATAACCAACACCACCAACAACAACAACATCATCAACACAAAATTTTACATCCCACACAACAGCTTCTTATTTACCCACCACCCTGCCCTTACCAACACTCAGACCCTAGTATACACGCCCGCTTCTAGTTGTTGCTAGAGGAGGAGAGGAAACCTCAAACTCCTCTTCTTTCTTGTCCTTTCCCAATACGGTTCTAGTCCGTCCGCTTGGGATTTAAACCGCCAATGGCACCATAGATATCACTTCCTCATCAGAGGGTAGACCGTGATTGAAGTGAGCTAAATACTGACAGTATTCAGAGTCGGTCTTGGTTACACCATCAGAAGTGTTGCTCGTAAGTTCAATGGACGAGTGTTGGCATCCAAAGGAGCTATGCCCATACCTTATTTTCCTATCAAAACTAGTAATAGAGCACACCAACTGCTTGCCTTTGTCATCTACCAATTGAGCAGCAACGTCCTAGAATTGCAACCTTCTATTACATCTAGTGGGCACAAGCCTGGGCTTGTCAACCAAAGCACCTTCTTGAATAGTAGGACCGAGCTTTTGTGAGCTCAAACGAACAGACCTCCTTACTGACTTACTCATTTTCTCTTGTCAGAAAAGCACTCAAACTTGATTAGACTCGTCCCAGAAAGTGCTCTAACTGCTACAAGAATGACACAATTAGCAGTTAATTCCTCTTGTATTTATTTTTCAAGGTAATGGCAACCTTCATCAATGCTTAGTAAAAATCCATGTGCAAACATGGCAATTTTTTGGTGTATGTACTATCACCGTTTAACCTGCGCTGCATGAGAATCCGCAGATCACCCTTCATGATTTCCAACAACATCTTCACACAGATTGAGATCAATGTGACTACACAAGCAAGGAATAATTCATTAATTCTTCACCAGTTGTACAATAAAATGACCACCATGTGTCGTTTTCCAACTTTGAATACTGCCCGCTGATCTGCTGAAGAGTTGGCAGATCAAACGGTTTATCTCGGGCTAACTCAGTTTGACATCCAACAAAGCATCATTGATGTTCCTTGTGACCAATAACATTAATCCATCTCGGAAACCAACTACCATGTCAGCAGGTCCTATGTACTTTGCAAACTAAACGGCTGGAGCTACACATCGCAATCTCATTGACCTCGTGGCTTTTAACCAACCTTCATCTTCCTCCTGCAAGCTAGCGAGGAATGATAGAGATTTACATTATCTTTTGATCTTGGTTGTCGATCTAAAACCACAGGTTATGAGCTCAATAGTGGAGATTGGGCCCCACATTCCATACAAGACACACATCTTCCTTTTGCTGACCTCGCACCAAATAATAGGTCGACACCTTAGGTCTGCGAGCTAGTGGGTACGATCGAGATCTTCTCCCATATCTTCAAATCTAAAAATCCTACACATTGCATGGTTAGTATTTAATGAAAGGATTTGGCTAAGTTGTTAGCAACATGACCATTGGGGTTAATGGATTAGGCTTACATCACCGGATTAAAATTAAAACCCAACTTTAGGAAGACATAATGCAATGGGAAAACAATGACCAGTTCTTCGGGCTAATGGGGCCGGTGAACTGACATGCTGAATGGCTCAAGAGGTGACTTAGGGCGTCGATGACTGACCAAGCAGGTCAACCTAAAATTATAACATTTGCATGCTCTAGGGAATAAAACCCTACTAATTCATGGGGACAAGGGTTTCAAAATGGAGACCCAGGTCAAGTGGCAAAGAGAAAATTCCTCAAAATTTTAGACTTGAGATAGAGTGACTGAGTGAGTGAGAGAGAAAGAGATTGACCTGAGAGAGGGAGTGGTGTTAGGAGGGAGAGACTTGATAGAGAGAGAGGGATGGAGTGGGAGAGAGATAGAGGGAGACAGGGTTAAGGGTAGAGGGTTTAAGGGTTTAGGGTTATGGGTAGAGGGGAGAGAGATAGAGGGAGGGAGTGGGAGAGAGATAGAGAGTATAGGGTTAAGGGTAGAGGGTAGAAGGTAGAGGGTTAAGGGTTAAGGGTAGAGGGGAGGGAGATAAGAGTGAGTGAGAGAGAGAGAGGTAGAAGGGGTAGGAGGGTGAGACTTGAGAGAGAGAGGGAAATATGGAGGGAGTGGGAGAGAGATATGGGGTAGGGGGTTAAACGTAGAGGGTAGAGGGTTTAAGGGTTTAGAGTTTAAGGGTTAAGGGTTTAAGTTTTACTGTTAAGGTTTTAGGGTTTAGGGTTTAAGGGTAGATGGGAGACACATAGAGGGAATGAGTGAGAGATAGATAAATACCTAAGAGAGGGAGAGGGGGTAGGAGGGAGAGACTTGAGAGAGAGAGAGAGGGTAGAGGGTAGAGGGTTTAAGGGTTTAGAGTTTAAGGGTTAAGGGTTTAGGGTTATGGGTTATGGGTAGAGGGGAGAGAGATAGAGGGATTCAGTCAAAGACAAAACCCCAACCTTAGGATTTTCCCAATACCATAAAAGAATAGTAACATAAGACAGGACAAGAAAGGACAGATTCAAAAGATGCAACATACTATGTTGATATGTCCTTCAATCTTCTTAAGAAGATCCATGAACTATTTATAAAGGAAGTGACTTCATAGATGCATCAAGTTCAATTATGCATCTTTTAAACAATGAGGAATCATTTCAAGTTGTTGTCAAGCCCCTCTCACCATAACCCTATTGGACAGTCACACGTCACATAAGAAGGTAAGTTGTTAGGTCACCCACATATGTGACAGGTGGCTATCTAATAAAGATAAAATGAGGAGACTATGTGTATTTATTGCACATAACAAAAGAAGAGCAATGGTTGGAGCAAGGTCATGATACAAGTACAAGGACAACACCTTTTCAAGAGCTACAAGAGGAAAAGCGGATTGATATTATTCATTCATGGGTGTATTGGTGAAAGTGAATGCAATAGGTAAAGGTCATTTTCATTGATAAGGACAACTAACAATGCATGCTACAATGGTCTCATGAAGGACAACAACAACAACAAAATCTAAAGTTGCACAAGGCTCTATTCAAGGCCTTCACAATCAAACATTAGGTGAACAAGTTGCCAGATAACATTCAATGCATGATGTTTTAAGGAAAGGCATAAAAGGAAAATACATTCAAGAAACATCAACTCTAGTTGACACAGATAATATGCCTATTGAAAAAATGTCATTACAAGAGGTTTATGACAGCAATCGAACCCTCATATCATGTGATCGAGATACAATTGCTATGCTCATAACCTTTCATGTGGGGGTTTTGGTCATCATGATTGATCCAACATGGATCATTATTGCATACAAGAAACAAAAAGTTACAAATTACAATTAAGCAGTTATGATTCATGAGAGGTCTCATTTTGCAAGCCAAGGCCATAGTACAAGTGTATATGAACAACAACTATGAGGTTATGCTACAAGACAGCCATGCAAGTTCATGTAGGACATCAATCATTACAATGGTACAAGTGCATATGAACAACAATAAAAAATCAGCAACAAGTGGTGAAGGAAGCAAAGCACAATTGTATTTTTACCTTTTCATACCATTGATCATCCATTCCAGCAATAGGCTATAATAGTGAAGGCATATACTTGCACAGGGGTGTTTTAATGAAGATATTCAGCATAAAAACCATCATAAATCATGGTGCTTCAAGGGAACAGAGCATAGTCATGAATAAGGGTGGTACCATTAAAGGCTACAGGTTTTTCTTCATGTTATCTTTAAATTTGAAAAAATAAATCTACACTAGGTGACAACATGACTATAGCCATGAAATGGATTGCAGTGAGATAAATAATATAAATGGTTGATGCCACTATCTCATTTTCTCTTTAGATATTCATTACTAAGTCCTAACAAGTGAATATCAAAGGGATAGGTGTCAATAATATACCTTCATTTGACAAGTCCTAGACTTTTGGTGATCTCATTGACCTAATAAGGCATTGCTTAGAAATCATTTCATATCTTTTTGACAAAATCAAAAGGAGGATTGATTTATCCAATTGTAAGAAGAGAACAATGTCCAAGGGAGGGGTAGTACCATCATCTTAGGTACCACTGCTGCAAGATGATAAATGACAATCCTTGTGTTTGTATGCATGGAGGTCCTAAAGCATACTTTGGGTAAGGTACATTCATGACATCTTTTGGTGAAAGGTTTCCCAAGCATGAGCAAAAATCCAATGTTCCATTAGGCTATGTTGGAACAATTATACACTAATCCCTCCCCTAGGGTGTTTCCTCACATCAAAACCAATCCATTCTTCCTATCATTTGTTGACAAGGGCAATTAATTAAAATGATTAAATGGGATTATAGGCGGATATGTTCTATATAAGGATTTGATTAGTATTGGGTTAGAATACATATTGATGAGATTGCAATGCAATGTTATCAGGGATCGTATATGTTATGTGTTAAATCTATCATAAACCCTTGAATACTTATGAATTTGACTCCCACAATGGATATATGGCACTTATCTAAGTTGTATGATTTAGTATTTATTCATCTTTACCTAGAGCTTCCTAAAAATTGCAAATCAATGACCTGTTTTATCTTGGGATTGTGTTGTAGTTATCTCATGCTCCAAATAGTTGATAATGTCGATGAATAGCCAATTCTATTCGATATTATCCTATTATGTTGAGCTATTAAATGAGATTATATATTATTGTTAATGTTGTTTATGATATTGGTGCAGAGGTTGTAAACACATTAAGGGATCACCTTCTCGGGTCTTGCAGAGCCCGAAGTGTAGGAGGCTTTTTTAAAGTCCTTGTTAATTGGTCCAGGTCCTTCAAGTTTCCCTTGATTGGGACTGGAAATTCCATAGGTAGATGAGAAGACCAACCTAGTTACATTGTAAAACAAAACCAACACTTCCCACTACCCTTAACCTGAAACCCTAAACCCTTAACCCTTAAACCTTAAACCCTTAAACCATCTACCCCCTACCCTTAACCCCCCTCCCTCTATCTCTCTTCCACTCCCTCCCTCTCTCTCTCTCTCTTTCAAGTCTCTCCATCCCCACCCCTCTCTCCCTCTCTTAGGTCTCTCTCAGCCCTTAGCCCTCCTTCCTTTATCTCTCTCTCTCTCAAGTCTCTCCCTCCTAGCACCACTCCCTCTCTTGGGTCTCTGGCTCACTCCACTCACTCACTCACTTACTCTATCTCAAGTCTCTCCCTCTTACCCCTTCTCCCTCTCTTAGTTTTTTCTCACTCACTCACTCCCTATATATCTCTCCCCTCCACCCTCAACCCTAAACCCTTAAAACCATCTACCTTGTACCCTTAACCCTCCCTCCCTCTATCTCTCTCCCTCCCTCCCTCCTCTCTCTCTCTCAAGTATCTTCAATATCCTACCCCTCTCCCTCTCTTAGATTACCAAGCTCTCACTCACCCCTCCCTCTATCTCTCACACCCCTTAACCTAAACCTAAACCTAAACCCTTAACCTAAACCCATAAAACCCTCTACCCTTAGCCCTCCCTTTATCTCTCTCTCAAGTCTCCCCTCCTAGCACCACTCCCTCTCTCGGGTCTCTCTCTCACTCACTCCTCATTCCTCTATCTCAAGTCTCACCCCTCCCTGCCCCTTCTCCCTCTCTTAGGTGTTTTCTCTCCTCGCTCACTCCCTTTATCTCTCTCCCCTCCACCCTTAGCCTAAACCCTTAAACCATCTACCCTCCCTCCCTCTATCTCTCTCCCACTCCCTCCCCCTCTCTCTCTCAAGTATCTTCAATATCTTACCCCCTCGCCCTCTCTTAGGTATCTCTCTCAATCACTCACTCCCTCTATCTCTCTCCCCTAAACCCTAAACCCTAAACCCTTAAACCCTCTACCCTCTACCCTTAGCCCTCCCTTCCTTTATCTCTCTTTCTCTCAAGTCTCTCCCTCCTAGCACCACTCCCTCTCTTAGGTCTCTCACTCACTCACTCACTCACTCACTCATTCACTTACTCACACTATCTCAAGTCTCTCCCTCCTACCCCTTCTCCCTCTCTTAGGTATTTCTCTCACTCACTCACTCTCTCTCTCTATCTCTCTCCCCTCCACCCTTAACCCTAAACCCTTAAAGCATCTACCATCTACCCTTAACCCTCCCTCCCTCTATCTCTCTCCCACTCCCTCCCTCTTTCTTTCTCTCAAGTATCTTCAATATCAACTACCTCTCCTCTTAGGTCTCTCACTCACTCCTCCTCCATCTCTCTCCCCTTAACCTCGACCCTTAACCCTTAAACCCTCTGCCCTCTGCCCTTAGCACCTCTACATACTCTCTATCTCTCTCCCTCCCTCCCTCTCTCTCTCTCCACGGAATCCCTCTATCTCTCTCCTTTACCCACTTAACCATAAACCATTAAACCTTAGAGCCCCCAAACCCTTAAACCCTTTACCACAGCCTCTCTCTCTCTCAATTCTCTCCCTCCTACCCCCCCTCTCTCTCTCTCTACCCTTAAACCTAAACCTTAAACCCTTAACCCTTAAACTCTAAACCCTTAAACCCTCTACCCTCTATCTCTCTCCCAGTACTCCCTCCCCCTCTCTCTCTTTGTCTCTCTCTCCACTCTACCCTTAGCCCTCCACCCTTAACCCTCAAATCCTTAAATCCTCTACCCTGTATCTCTCTCCCACTCCCTCCCTATCTCTCTCTCAAGACTCTCCCTCCTACCCCCTCTCCCTCTCTCAGGTCTCTCTCTCTCTCACTCACTCCCTCTATCTCTCTCCCCTCTGATGGAACTTTATATTTTTTCTCCTTATGTTCCATTCCTACCCTTCCTGGTGTTACTGGTCTTTCATGGTGTCAAAATTTTCCTTGGGTTGGTGGTTTTAGCTTTATTTTCAAATAAAATACTCGTGTTTATTTTACGCCTTGGTTGGGATCTATTTCGATGTTACTTTTTGAGGGGTTTTAAAATGACTTATGTCCTATCATTCTGTCTAGGCTAAGTCCCTTTGTTTTAATGTTTTATTTCCTCTGCAGGGTTTTATTTTCCTAAGTCTTGGTTGGCCCTGTGTTTCATCATTTAAAAAAAACTTATGTCATTATTTACCATCCACCTAGTGATGTCCCCTTGTCCTTTTAATAATTTTTTTTTTATAGAAGGATGAAGTTCGCACAACCGTTGATCAACTATCATTTGATCTTAGCCGCTCCCCGCCATCCCACAATGACCCCACCACACCACTTTGTTTGATCACTATATCACAGGCGGGCGCCACGTGTCCTATCTGGTGAGGCCGAAGGTGATAAGTTTGGTTGACCGTCGATCAATTGTCATCAAATCTTAACAGTTGCCTACCATCGTGTGATTGAAAGTTGCAAGGTTTTTACTGATCATGATATCACGGGCAGGTGCCACTTGTCTCATTTGATGAAGCCGAAGGAATGAAGGAAATATTGTGGTAAATTAATCCAGCCTTAATACATTAAAAGGTGGGTTACTAAGGTGTTCTTGAGGCGCACATGTTTTAAATCAGTGGATATGTTATAATCTTGATGAAAAAGTTGCTCAACCGTTAATAATAAGGCTGGCGACTATGTTGAAGGAACAAGATCATGAATGCTGAAGATCTACAGTTTCCCGCCATCGCATGATCCAAAGTGCGGGATCTTTACTGATTGTGATATCGTGGGCGACCGCCACGTGGACTTCCTTGGAAACGTATGGTATGGTGGGCCCCTTATTGCCACGTTGGCGATTGTGTCAGCTTGTTTTGAAGACGGTCGTTCAATGATTTGATCTAACTAAAGGATCGAAAATTTAAATCTACATCAAATATGGTTGGAGACATTTGTGCAGCGCACAAGTGAGCTTTAATGGCAGATGAGACATTTGTTGGCATGATTTGATTCAGATAAAATAAATTGTCCTATTTTATTTGTATCACAAAGCATTCAACTATTTTGTAGAGCAATTTTAGAGCCGAAAGCGAAGTTGTCAATCTCTGCAGCCAGAATTTGGGACTTCTGCAAACAAAGCCATGAGTTAATTTATGTGCTTCCCGGTCATTCTGCACTTGAATTTGGGAAAAGATTTGATGTGCTTGTCATTAAGCTTGTTGATAAACATGTTATGGCTATAGTTTAATTATAGTTGTGAGAAATTGTAGTGTTTTGTTCTGTAATTTCCTATCTATGGTTAGTCCTAGCTATTCAAAGTGTGAAATTGTAAAAAAGACCCTAGTTTGTCCAAGATGGCACCACCAAAGCAACATTCTAGCCAAGTTGACTATTGAAAAAGAAACTTGTATGATGATTTCCTAGATCAATTGCCTTGGTCAACGAATGATAGGAAGAAGGGATTGGTTCTAATGCGAGGGAAAATATTGGGGGAAGGGTTAGTATATAATTTCTCTAACATTGTCGATGCTAGGGTTCCTCTCACAGGCTTGGAAATGTTCAGATTATGGTATAGACAGAGGAATTTTCCTCACCCCTTTTCAAATGGTTGGATGTATGATTTGGGAAAGCTGGTGGTCCCAAACGTGTTCCTTGACATAGACTTACTTAGGTTAGTGGCTACAAGATATGACCCTTTC
>VDFB02058969.1:0-26014 GCA_007258455.2 Sequoia sempervirens
TTTGCTTGAAAGTTTCTAAAGCCTTTTCAACAGATCTAATTTGTGTACATCCTGCAATTATTGTAGTCCATAAGACCACATTTCTTTGAGGCATTTTTTTGAACACTGATGCAAGACAGAGGGAAGAAACACACTTTTTCAAATTCAATGGACCAAACTCACATCATACTTTATTTGTTACTAATTTCTAGTTCACCTTTCCTTCACAAAAACTCAATTCAAGTACTCAAATGTGCAAGTAAGAGTTCCAAATTCCCTATAGGACCTTTCAAACACTTTTACCATCTTGTAAATGATTGATTAAAATCACTTCCATACTCATCACTAAAATTTCTTTATGTGGTTGTTGGAAGCAATTCATGGGTGCTAAAAGCAATGTGATATCCATAGATGATATATTAAACAGGTTTAGGTTCTATGCTAATAGTTATCTTGCTTTCATTTCTTGACCAATATGAAGTTAGTTTTTTTCTATTGCCAAGAGAGTACATTGTATTTGATGTATATATTTTTTCATAGGATGTGGTTGGTCTACAACCTTAAGAAATTGTGTTAGTATATCAATATTATATTATCGAGTGCCCACATAGCAACAGTTTTGTTATATGATGTTTTTCAGCATTGTTCCTATCCTTATGATTCTTGTTTTTTTTTTGTGTCACTTTCAAAATACATTTGATGAAATTTATTGCTAGTTGTTGTTTGCAAAATCTTTTAAGGTGTGCTTGATATGATTTAACTTGTCTCTGACTTATGTATGGCTATGAAAATGTCACAACTTACTGGATATAGTAAATCTACATGGTAGAACTTTGTCTCTTATTCAGTGCTAAGCATGCTTGTAATACTTTTTTTTTTTTCTAGGTATTTTCATTGATGGAGAGCCTATTATAAAGTTACCACCAAAAATTGTTACCTTGAAGAAAATTGAGTTTTCTTTGGAAGAGTGTGAATTCTATCATAAACTCGAGATAGATTCTCAAGCTCGATTCAAGGTCTGTGATTAATCCTTGGATTGCTTTAAAATAAATTGTTTTATGTTAGTAGTTTTGTAATTATTTTTCATCATCGTATCATGTCCATTGTAACATAAGTGTAATGTACTTCTTGGATTGGGACGCATCAGGTAATTTAAAATTTTGGTCATACCTTATTTCACTGTGTTTTATGTTCTCAAGAATTAAGCTAAATGGTATGCTGACTAGGTGTGTATGCCATTGTTTCCTATTTCCAAATTTTCCATACATTTCTAACAGAGCATTTCCAACCATATATATGAAAAAAATCCCCCATCTATTATGCTCTGATGGATGTTCATACCCTGCCCCAAAGCTCCCATTTTGGAATAGGTAGGGAGGATGCTGGCATAGGTTGTGGAATTTAGCTTCACACCAACTAATTGCATTTGCTTGAAAGTTTCTAAAGCCTTTTCAACAAATCCATTTTGTGCATATCCTACAATCATCATATTCCATGAGATGGCATCTCTTTCAGGCATTCTATCAAATAGTTCGCATGCCTTGTCTATGTTTCCACATTTTGCATACATGTCTACTAGGGCAGTTGCAACTACAACATCTAAAAAAAATCCTCTATTATTTATGCTATGATGGATGTCCATACCCTGTTCCAAAGCCCCCATTTTGGAACAGGTAGGAAAGATGCTGGAAAAGGTTGTGGAATTTGGCTTTATACCTGCCAATTGCATTTTCTTGAAATTTTCTAAAGCGTTTTCAACAAATACATTTTGTGCATATCTAGCAATAATTACAGTCCAAGAGATGACATCTCTTCGAGGCATTCTGTCAAACACTTCACATGCTTTGTCTATGTTTCTACATTTTGCATACATGTCAACCAAAGCATTTCCAACTATAATATCAGATGAAAATCCCCCTTCTATTATGCTTTGATGGATGTCCATACCCTGTTCCAAAGCTTCCATTTTGGAATAGGTAGAGAGGATGTTGGCAAAGGTTGCAGAATCTAGCTTTAAACCTGCAAATTGCATTTGCTTGAAAGTTTCTAAAGCCTTTTCAACAAATCTAATTTGTGTATATCTTGCAATTATTGCAGTCCATGAGACCACATTTCTTTGAGGCATTTTGTTGAACACTTCAAGTGTGGTGAGTTTAAAGTCTTGTATAGGTCACACAATACCATGTGGAGATTGCATAGATTGTCTTTGAAATTTTTTATAAGCTATTGGATAGACTTTGTTTTATACAATTTCATGGAATGTTATGGTTTACCCCTCTATGCATGAACATGATGTTGAAATACCAAATACAAGATAACCATTTCAGTGGTATGTTTAGGATCATCATGGAAAAACAGTCCTTTTAAGTGGCAAAAAAATAATAGAAAAAATAAGAGTTGGGCTACTTGATGTAAAAAATTTAAAATAAGTTATCTATATTATTCAAAAAATATTAGAATAGAATCTATAACAAATTGAATGGGGTTTTAAAATACTAGGTTTATTTAAAAAGAAATCTATTTATGAAAATTTGAAATTTCAATGTAGTAGTACTTTTAAATTTCGTGGAAAAAATAAGAATTAGGTGTCCTGTCTCTGACCACCCTAACCATAATAAAATAATAATATTTTTTTGTAAGATTTTAGATATAAGTAGATGACTCATGTCTCATGTGATTCATATATTTTTATTTTTTTCCAAGTAAATAATTAATTATGAATTTTATTATAACGCTTTTAAAAAAATATAAAACCTCAAGATGTTTGACCAATCTTTAACTTAGCCAAAATTTCATGAGTTCAATTTTATTTTTAAAATCTTATAGTATGTGAAGCATAGAATGTGACACATGTTTCAATTTCTAAAAAATGTTATACCATTTTGAAAGCTATAGATGCTTTTTAGCTTAAGCCTATCAATCAAGACTTTAGTTGTAATCCAAACAGAAATGAATAATAATTATTTATTAAATTCAAAGTAAATCATAATTTATATTGGTGGAAAGATGAGAATCTCTCTTTAAAACCCCTTTTGTTTCCCATCAATTTTATGGTAAAAGAAAAGTTGTCAACTACATACTCCTTACACATACCTATCATATCGCTTACTTTTGGCCCTATCATGATCCCCGCATATACCCCTTCAATAATTTTAAAATTTAATTAGAGAACATAATCCATCAAAGAGATGCAGAGACTAGACTCAACCAACCTTCAAGTTTGTGATAGTCCTTGTTTGAATTTTTCAATGACAATATCATATGAGTCTTTGAAAATGCT
Source organism: Sequoia sempervirens (assembly GCA_007258455.2). Lineage (NCBI taxonomy): Eukaryota > Viridiplantae > Streptophyta > Pinopsida > Cupressales > Cupressaceae > Sequoia > Sequoia sempervirens. The sequence goes on from VDFB02058969.1 coordinate 3,260, forward strand.
ATAATGCTTCTATTCTTTCTCCTCAGAAGTCTTGTTGTAGGTATCTTCCAACAACATTATGATTGTTTTCCAGTGTTATTGCTGTGATCTTGATGAGAAAAGGTATGTGTTTCTAATTTGAAATGCTTCAAGAGTTTGAACTACTTGAGCTATAGTCTATAGAAGACCATGAAGTGAAATGAAAAGCAGTCTACTATCACAAAAGGTGCTATAACAGTCATAATGGTAATGGTCTCAAAAGATGTGTCACAATGTCCTTTGAAGTGCAACCTTTGTGTGATTTGGATTTTGGATAATGATTTTCTCCTTTGATAGTGTACTTTGAACATACAAGGTGACTATTTGTAGACATTCACTTCATAGTGTTGATGCAAAAATTTCAAAGGAAGTGATGTCAAAGATATGTTATATCTTGTTGTTTGTCAGGAATGTGTTTATGTTCATGTTGCAAAAGGTTAATGGTGTTTGTTGGTAAACTTGATCATTCAATGGTATTGATGTCAAAGCTCATGGTATTGATGCTTCATGGTGATAAGTTTCATTGATAATGATATAGTGACAATATCTTAATCATATTGGCAGTGCTCTTCATATCTTCATATTGTTAGTGATATTATGCTTAGTTGGTGGTATTTTTGATTCATGCCATGTTTGCAGTTAACACTCTTTCATGTTTTATACTTGTGGATTTGTCAAGCTTTAGTGCTCTTCATATATTTAGTCCCAATTTGACAGTTCTCAGTTCATTTCTCTATCATAAAGGAAATATCTGAGTCATAGGGGTAGTATGGATCTTATACACTGATCATAGGGGTAGTATGGATATTGTACATTGATGTTTATTTTAAGAATCCTAGGGGTAGTATAATGTTAGCACTATTCATTGCATCCCAATCTAGATTTTCCAATGTGTTCATTGCCTACCTCTATAGTCCAAGTTTGACAGTGCTATACCTATGCACTATGCAAAAGGCATGAGGACTATTTTCTCTGTGCAAGGGAATGGTAGTAAATGACAAGGTAGTGAAGCAAAACCCTGTAGAATGAGAAGAGATTGCAATGGCAGTTGAATTGTAAGGTGCAGTCACTATAGATTAGTTAAGATGGAACTCTATCATGGCATATGGTTTATCTGCTTAAGATTCATTTTTGATACAATTCTATATATGCATACCTAGAATGGAATTTATTGTGAGCTTTGCATAGTTTAAGATCTCTGATTTTCTTAGTACTACCTGATTAAATTATAATAACAATGATGAGGGTGTTCCCTAATAGCAAATATAAGGCACGATTTACTACAAATGTGCCCAAATGAAAATCTAGTACAAAGTTTTATTATGTGTTAATATAGTGCTATGTTGGGTCAAATTGTCTCTCATGGCATATGGTTTTCCTTTCATGGAATATCTTTTTAAGTAAATTTGAGAAGATAACATTTATGGGTGTGATTGTAGGAACAAATGTGCAACATGCTTCAAGCAATTCAACAAAATGGAGCATTTGGTAGAACACATGAGATTGACTTGTCATTATGGGTCACATGAACCCATATGTGGCATTTGTAGAAAGCATTGCAAGTTCTTTGATTCACCGAGGGAACATCTTGTTGGTATGTTTGGTTATATGCATAACCTTCATCTTTTTTGTTTTCAAATTTCTTTTCCTAGTGACTCAAACCTTTTTTTCTGTGTTGGAATAAAACAAAAATAGAGGGATGAAATTCAAGGGATGAAAAACAATCACAAGGAGGGTGGAACATCCTTTACTTAGCCTAAGTCTTTTTTTTATAGAAATTGTGACAAAGTGATTTTGATGGTTTCTCCCTCTCCTTAGAGCTATGGAAAAAAGAAGGAAACTATAGACCTAACCAGTCACCCTATAAAAAATAGTTGGATTTACTTCTACATGCTAGGAGTACACTTGTCATTGATGATGAAAAGGAAGTTGGCCTACCAATTATCTTCTCTCTCAAAAAAAAAAAAAGCCCAAGGGGCCATTGAATTGCATCCAAATAGCTCATCATTTGTGAATTTAAATTTAGAATAAAGCAGTCGTGGGCTATTCAGAATTAAAATAATCATCATTTTGTTGACCTATTGGAGGGTGTTATTCAGAGACATGGTTAGAGATGTTTCTAATTCTAGGGAATCCTCTTCAATTGATTTTTATGAAATAAGAATTTGGTATTTAACCTATTTTTTCCTGTGGTCTGGCACTACTTGCAATAATCATAGAACTTGCAGTATGTAAAGAAAGTTGGGTTGTGTTGTGGCAAGCCCTTATAGATTACAAGTCAAGACCTGCTTGTGTCTCAAATGTAGGCCTTTCCAGTGGTGGGATTTTCATTTCTCTTCAAATTAGTTTACTATTATTGTAGCTCATAATTATACACAATATGCTTTAATCTTATCAACCTAAATCTGCAAAACTTGATCAATTATTGGTGAAGCACATTTACCACTTGATATTATTGTGGCTTACTTCTTAACAATGATTAGTGCCACCTTTTTGTTGCACCCTTCTTCAGTTAAGCAATGTTCTATTGACACATGAGATTGATCTGTCATTCTAGACATGACCTCATATTTCAAAATTTCTCTATTATTTATGCTTTAATGGATGTTCATACCCTATTCCAAAGCCCCCATTTTGGCATAGGTAGGAAAGATGTTGGAAAAGGTTGTGGAATTTGGCTTTATACCTTTCTATTATATTCTTTCATTGACTTGTTATAGGAGGTTATATTTTAGTTAAGTGATTTGATCTTGTTTGTTTGATGATTGGATAATGGTCCCATAATCTTGGTAGACCTGATCCCCTATGCTAATTTCCATCCTTATGAACTATCCTCCACAACTAAATTGAAAATGAACTAGGAAGCTTGGATGACTTGTGTTCAACGATCTTCTGTCTGAGTTCATTGCAATGAAGAAATCCCATGAACTTTCTATGTTATGTGATGTTGAGGTGGCTCTCATTGTTTTCTCTAGCAGAGGAAAGCTCTACGAGATGTCCAGTGAGAACAGGTATGTTTCATGCTATCTTACCCATTTTTTAATAAGAATAAAATATAACACTACTTTATTGTGGTGTGTGCTATGCATAATTATGAAAAATAAATTGTTCCAAATCTCTTGATCTTTAACCATACAAATCAAAATGGTGTTCTTACATATTAAGTTTCCAAGTTTTATATTGTTAAAATGTGTCTCTAAAACTAGAATGCAGTCTTGCACTAGCTATAATGTATTAGTTGAAAGCTCAATGACAGAGTCTTAATCTTAGAGTTTATAAAAATGTATTAGTTCATAGCACATTTCCAGAGTATTATAAAATTTACTTATATATTAGATAGATGGATTTTAAGATAGACCATTTGAATAAGTGGGGAGCACTTAGAAACTAGAGTAATTTATCCATCATTGCTTAATTTATCCATCAATGACATCTCTTTGAGGCATTCCATCAAAGAGTTGACGTGCCTTGTGTACATTTCCACATTTTGCATGCATGTCTAACAAGGCATTTCCAACTGTAATATTTGACAAAAATCCCCCATCTATTATGCTTTGATGGATGTTCATATCCTGCTCCAAAGCTCCCATTTTGACACAGGCAAGGAGGATGCTAGCATAGGTTGTGGAATTTGGCTTCACACCTGCTAATTGCATTCGCTTTAAATTTTCTAAAGCATTTTCAACAAATCCATTTTGTGCATATCCCACGATCATTTTATTCCATGAGATGGCATCTCTGACACCCTTCAATGCTCCTGACTGTCCGCAAATCATGTTATCATCTCTTTGAGCATATCATGTCAAATGCAATCTACTTGATTTTCCATCAGGAGGACTCTTGCATGTCGTTGGGAGTCATGTCACATTCCCACCGATAGACCGAGTAGTTCTGAAGCAATCATCGGGAGGACTCTTTCCTGTTGCTAGGAGTCATGTCAAAGTCCCACCGATAGCCCGACAACACTCAAACTCATTGGTGAGAGAGGTGGACATCGGCAGGAAAAAGATTGTGGTCCCTCTGATGGAACGAAAAACATTGCCGCTTCTTCTTGCCCTTCCTGCTCGCTCTCGCATTTGTGGTTTTTATCCTTTAGCATTGGTGTTTTTCCTTGGTCTTTTGATTTGTTGGTTTTGTTATATATATATACACTTTTTTTTGTTTATTTTTTATTTTATTTGTGTTGATGTTTAGGCATATGTTTATATATATAAATTTGTATACGTCTATTTACATTCTTTTGTGCTTATTATGTTTTTGGTCATTTTTATTATTTTTTCACACTCACATACAAATATATATGCATGCATGTATGTATGTAGGTTTGTATGTTTGAGTGTTGGTTGGTTTGTATGTTTTTATATTTGTTGTGAATTTTTGATTTTTTGTTTTGGTTTAGGTGTAGGTTTATGTCACATACCCTTTTTCTTTTGTATTTGTTTTTGATTATTTGTTTTGGTTAATTTCTTTGTTGATTTTTATTTCCATTTTTAATTTGGTTATATTTTTGTGGTTTTTCATTTCTTCATTATTTTATTTTTTACTTAGATTTTCTTTTATTTGTTTTTTGTTTGTAGGTATTTTTGGTCTTTTATGGGTATATTATATCCATATTTTTGTATTTAGGTGTGTTCATTTTGTTTGTGCCTATAGTTTTAGGTAAGTGGTTCATTTTTTGCTTATTTTTTTAATTGTTTTTGTTTAATATTCTTTTGTTTGTTATATATTTGGCGGCTTATGTTTAATTCATTGCATTTTTTGTAGGGTTTGTCGTAATATTTTGGGTTTGACTTTGTATGTGTTTGATTTGTTGCCTTTAGTTATTTATTTTTATTTTGGTCCTCGAACCACATGTATCCTCTCCTTACCCCTCTTCCTTTTTAGCCTGTCTTAGTCTACAATTTTACCATTATTCTCTTCTTTCTCTCTAATCCTGATGATGGATCACGGAGTGTGATCTGAAATGTTGATGAAAAAAATTCTACACAATTGAATCCAAAAAATACACATCACTACAATATGGATTGTGGAAACTTGATATCATTAATAAGAAATGAACATCAATAGGAGTTATTGTAGAACTTGATATCATTAATAAAGAAATGGTGTCGACATGAGTTATTGCTAATGAGAATAATATGTAATAATATTTTGAGGGAGTATAATATTTCTTATAGGGATGTATTGTCTATGCATTGAAGGATATTCATATCTTGTTTCAAAGCTCCCATTTTGGTACAGGTAGGGAGGATGTTGGCAATGGTTGTGGAATTTGGCTTTACACCTGCGAATTGTATTCGCTTGAAAGTTTTTAAAGCCTTTCCACCAAATTAATTTTGTGCATATCTATTGTAGATGTCCTTAAGCTATATGACAAAGGTGTATACACAATTTGAGATCAATTGATAAGATGAGACATGTAATGTTGATTTGATTTACATTTTACTTAAGATATAATTTTGTTGCATTGTTGAATTTCATAGTTCAATAATTGGGATTCTCAATAATCTTGTATACCTAAAGTGTATGTGATAGAAAGAAATTAGGCAGTCATGTCGATTAGTTTGAAAATTTGAATGATCTTGAGTTCATAAGTACATAGTGATAAGTTTTGACAAATAATATAATTTCTTGTTGCATTTATCACAAAAACAAAAGCCTCTTTTGATTGTAGCAGAGGATGTAGAGAGTGAAGCATTGGCTACTTTGATCTTTGAAATTGATGATTTTTTTACTAAATTGATAATGTTTGAAGTTTTTTTTTCTTTCTTAGATGTTGAGTCTAATTAATAAGTTTAATGTTGTGTTGCAACTTGCAGGTGAGTATGTTGACATGATAAAGGCTAGCATTGTCGATCCTCTAAAAGATCATAATTGCACTAGTTGATGCAGAAAGGTAAAAATATTTATCTTTATTATAATTAGTGGAACTTGCAACTACAATATCTGATAAAAATCTACTTCCAAATATGCTTTTGATGGATGTTATATCTAATTTTGATACATTCACTATATCTAGCGCCTAAGTTTAGGGTGCCATAGTTGGAAAGGAAAAGAAAATGTTTGAATTTTATCCTCTGTATTATTTGTCTTTTCTAAGTTTTTGATATGTAAATTTTGAAACCTTATTTTTAGGCTACAACTCAAAATTAGAGAAGTGAAAGGTGAATACCATGAGGAAGAGTTTGGAGGAGTCGAAACCAATAGTGGCGGGATTAAAGTTGTGGATTTGCAAGGGGATTAAATGGGTTGAGCCCCTATAGGAGGTCACTGCCCTTCCAAAAGGACTACAGTTAAGGAAGGGGAAAACAGTATAAGTATATGAAAATAGGAGTATTTTTTTTATATAGTGTCTGTAAGTTGCATAGTGTCACTGAGACATTGAATGTAACCAATGAGATTTTGATTTGCTAATGAGGCTTAATGAAGTAAATTTTCAGAGTGGTTTTTTCTCCAATCATAAATATTGTGTTGTAGCTCCTCTTGATTTGTAATCTGTTTATGTTTGTGCCTTTGTTCAAGCATTTTAGTTTTCATTTCATGGTGTTTTTTAACATTTGAATATCTATGATACTTGAAGTTTATATGCATAAATTTGTGAGGATTAATTAAGTTAGATTTGATTTGTAATGACTAAATATATGACTAAATACATGACTAAATACATGAATAAATTAATGACTAAATTAATGATTACATATATGACTAAATATATGACTAAATAAATGACTACCATGACTAAATAAATGACCAGTTAATAAAAATCAATGACTAAATTAATGCCTAAATATATGACTACATTAATGACTAAATATATGACTAAAAAAATCACTACCATGACTAAATAAATGACTAAATTAACGACTAAATTAACAACTAAATCAATGACCAAATCAATGACCAAATCAATGACTAAATAAATGACTAAAATAGTTTAGTCATAAATTTGGTGGTGTTATAAATGACTACAAATAAACCACTAAAATAGTCATGTGACTAAAATTAATGACTAAATCAATGACCAAATCAATGACCAAATTAATGACTAAATAAATGACTAAAATTGTTTAGTCATAAATTTAGTGGTGTTATAAATGACTACAAATAAACTACTAATAGTCACGTGACTAAAGTTAGTTATTTATATGCAATTTTTAGTAGTTTATTTAGTCATATATTGTTGTTTGTGTACTAGTGCTCTCAAGAAATTTTAATACATAACCCCAACTATTAAGCCCTAAAACACAATCACTCCAGCATTAAATATAAACACCATTTGCCTTTTGGTTTACAAGGGTTCAAAACAATTGATTTTACAAAAGAAAGGTATTAACTTAAGTCTATAGGGTCCTCTTTTTATCTTTGACATAATTATTATACCTACACATTAGCTCACCCCATTTATATCCAACCAAAAAATTGTCTTAAATCAATTGGATTCTACAAATTAGAAAGAATCATTCATCTATCCACTTAATTTACCTTTACCTAATTATCTATTATTGTTGATTACAACTCAATTAAATATAAAATATGTTTTATTCACCTCTACCACATGCTTGTGGTCTTGCCATACTTGGTCAATGTCTCATCCATGCATACTGGGTTGTAGTCAACCAACCTTTGTATTCCATCATACGCGAGTTGTAAATCTTCTAGTCACACTCACTACCTATATCCACCTTAGGAAACATAAAACTCCTTAGTACTCATCAAGTAAGATCAAACTCCAACATCTCTCCTAACTTTCTATTAAATCAACTAGTTCATTGAAATGTGATTCATAAATTATGTAATGCCCCGCCACATAACCCTAGAGGATGACACAAACTCAAAGGAAGCGTAATTTTTTTTTTTTAAAGTGTAATTAATAACAAGTAAAGTGAACTACACTTAACACATACATCCTCTAAAGTACGCGACAATGTTTACATAAATAACATGTACATCCAAGCATTAAACTCATCACATAAGATACAAAGTACATTAAAGAACCATCCATAGATTGCATTCATTCCATAAAGCAATTACAAGACTCATTTCTAAAATGAGGAAGGTCATACAATAATGTTACAATAACAATGATACAAGGATCCTCCTTGAATACAAATGAGGAGTAGTGCATATACATAAGTGTCCAACTGAACCAACAATATACAAGAGATGGTACAAGTAATTGGTACATGCGAGCTCTCCAATCTGGAAGATCCCACCATCTCGAACATAAAGTGGAAACCCAACTGTGTAAGGTGCATGTTTCACCCAAACAAGTGGTACCCGAAGACCCACCCCCTGTGCTAGGAGATAGTAAAAGTGCTTCCTAGGCAAAACCAACAACCTCTAGACATAGGCAACACATAATAATATACCATACAAGAACAATACATACATAAAGGTTACATTGCTTCTAGAGTAAAAGAATCAAGTACATCAACTATACAATACATATTGTTGTCATAGGAGGAGTGTCATCACAAAGCTGCATGGGTTACCTTGGCGTCACTTTGTGCGCTGCCCCCCATTGAGAACCACTCCCCTACTAACAACACAAGGATCTAATCCAAAATATAAGAGGCCACACATCTTGTTCGTAGTAATCAGGGGTTTAATTGAAACTCAACCAAGTACACTACCCAAGGAAAAACAAAGGGTTGAACCATAAAACACAACAATCCCCTCATAAAACATCATCTGGAAAACTTACATACATGACTAACCAATTTCCCCAACAACGTGAACAAAAGAAATCATAATTAAATAAGCAATTCAAGCAGAAAATAAATCTACCATTAGGATTTCCTAAATCCAATTTCCATATCAAGAATACAACAATACATTTCTCGAAATAAACCAACTTAATATAATTTCATTTATAGACAATAAGGAAATTAAATCTAATTGTTTAAATCAATTCCCCAATTACATCAATATAAAAATTCTATTTCCTTTTTTAAATCATTTCATTCTAAAAATAACTAAATCGTGCACTTACATACACCTATTATAAAAATACATTTAAACATATATGTATTTGAATATATAAATAATTATATATACACAAATATACATATTATTTAAATATTAAAATTAATTATAATATTCCAAAACACATATTAAATGTATCTTATAAATATACATATTAAAAACCCCAATATTAAATTTGAAAGAAACTTGGTAGGCAGACGAAAGTTCAAATTATGTTTTCCTTCAAGACTGAAAATAATCATAGTAGAAGATATGCCGATTGGAAGGGTAACAATCAAGTGATCAGTAATTTTCCCATCCACTTGTATTTAAAGCGATATGTTTAAGTTTTTGCATGGGCGAAATCTCTAGTTGAGGGTACACATGCATTACTTGAAAAGAATATTCAGTAAACTACAACAGTCATCTCAATGGAAATCTTTAATGAACTGACTTATTATAGGCTGAAGACGAAATTCATAACAGAGCAAGGAGCGGTGTTTTCTAGCTATAAGTTATGCATTATTTATAAGTTAATATGATGACACCAGAAGATAGGATAGAGGATTAATATACACATGGACTTGTGTCAAGGTCAAATCCACCAGTTCCAAATTGGACTTAAGTGAATGAATAGAGAAGGTGGCGGTATACAAGGTAGCTATAATACATAGCCGACGTCCTTAGCCAAAACTGGCCCAGGCGCACCGAATGGGGTGAAAGATTTAAATTTTAGAAGCTTTATTTATGAACTTCAAAGTGCAAAATGTGGTATTTGTTTAAATCCAAAGAACCTTGACATAGGCTTTCCCCACAGGGATGTACTCAAATCGGTTGTATGAGATATATATACCGTCTTTCTCAAGCTTAAATCAAGAATGCAATTTTTACTTAAGAGAATATCGACCTATAGAGTTGACAATGACTCGATAAGCATTTAAAGTTTTCAAAGTTCAGATATCATTTGAGAGTGGTAATATCAAGACCATGTCTTAAGATATATGGCATTAAACAAGACACACAAATAGCGCCTAACGTACTACTGGCAACAGAGGAAGTTAAATCAAATTTTCTGCAAACAGATCTTAAAAGCTCTACAGTCAAGGTATGGAAGACTGCGGTTCAAGAGATGTTTTTAAATCAATTCATCTTTTCAAAAGAATACTAAAATTTAATTTGAAGCTCCCAAAGCTTTCACGACAATCTTTCCAATTTCACAACATTTTAAAATTTTAAAACAAATAAAATTTTCTTCATTGTACAGGCAATCTTTTCCAAGAAAATAACTAATTCTAATAGTCTTTTCCAATTTGTATTACAATAAAACCAATAAAGAACCTGTTTCAGATGCTTGAAGAATTTAAGTTTGAAGTAGAGCCTCGCCTTCACATTCCAAAATTATCAAAAGCTTCTTCCAAATTATCCACTTTTCCAAAAAGATAAAACAAAACCAGAGCCAAAATTTCTCAAGAGCTTCTTCTCCAATTTTCAACAACTATTTTCTAAAAATATATTTTCTCATTGTTGTGAAGTAGCCTCTTTCCTCTTTCAGTTACTGCAAATATTCTCTCCGAGAATTAATTCCCAACAACAGTGTTTAATTAATTTTTCTAACATATGTCTCAAATAAAATATATTTTCAACCAAATCACAAATATTTCTTCTAAGATAATTACAAGATATTTGTGCATTTAATAATTCATAATTCACATATTAATTTCTAATTAAATTTAATATAATTAATTTTATTACTTTATAAAATAAATTTAATCTCAAAGATTAAATCACTTTAAAAATAAATTTAATTTAATTAATTAAATCAAATATAAAACTTTAACAACATTAATCAAAATTAATTAAATAATCACTAAAAACCATTATAAGCATTAATTAACATTAATTTCCCACATAACATACCTTGCAAAATAAATAAACAACAAGGAAAATATGGACAACGTAATAACAAAGCATACCGAAATAAAGACTGATGACACACTTGTGACTAGAGTTGTGGCTTGACAAGGAAACCCCGTTACTATCTTCCAATCAACTATACTATTGGGCAATGGACACACTCAAATCTGTGAATTCAGGTGGAGCAGATGTCCTGTACCTGCAATCCTACAATAAAACATATGTCATACATGTCTATAGATCATAAACAATCACACTGTGAAGAGAAAATCGTGGAATTGCAAGGCACTCGCAAGCGAGTGATGCAATCATGTTCCCTTCACCAATACAGTGTCACATCAAAACTGACGAAGCTAAAACATTAATTAATTATAGATGAGCATATAACAATATCAACTCAAATAATCAATTATGCTAACTAGAAAGCATGCCATAAACAATAATCATCCATAAAGTGTACCATCACATCACAATATAAAAATCATCATCACTCCAATGTCAGCAATCAAATAACAACATAGCATCATGGTCTATCAAAGTAAAAGCACTACCTGAAAATATAAGCAAATCGAAGGGGTGCTACATCCTCCCCCTAAGATCAGGCTTACTCCTAGAAGCCTGCAACAAATAGGGATAGAGCTCCCTCATCCTGGTCGCATCCTCCCAAGTAGCTGAAATATCATCTCTCAGATCCCACTAGACCCTAACCTGCTCAATATCTCAACTCATGAGGGCGAGTCTCCACATTTGTGCCCTGATGCTCTACCCGGTGATCATCAACTACTGCAATCGCTATGTTGAACCTTCCTGCATCATCCCCTATTGGCTCTGTGATTGTCGGTCTTTGTTTGAATTCAGGTGTGCTCCTTAGAGGACATTGTCTAGCTATGTGGCCCTGTTGGCCGCAAGAGAAACATCCTGCATTTTTTCCATTTCCTCTACCTCAAGGGGGTCCACCAATCTGCTGGAACCAACCCCTACTAGCTGCAGTCTGAGTGCTCTGAGTTGAATAGTCAAGTCGATAAATTCAGGCTTGCAACCAACTCCAGATTCTCCTAGATGAAAGATGACCACCAATCCAGACACCAATTATCCAAGTCTCATCCTCCAAACCACCACTAAGACTATGGAAGGTAAGAGAATTCTCCCTCAAGAGGTCCATCATAAGTCTCGCTACAGTTGAAATACCTCTTCTCCTAGGGAACCTTTCTCTTTCCCTATCCATTTATTGATTACTCTCTTGTCTTGGGCCAAGCCGGTTAAGAATTTCCTCAAGCAAGGGACATAACTGAGGGACCAGGTGTTCCTCATGATCATCCTCGTGGGAACTTAGAAAAGGAGTGTTCTGACGACTAACCCCATGATCACTTCCTTGACCTCTACCATGACCCCTATTAAGATCACGAAATCTAGGCATCATCCTATACAACACCACCGTAGAACAAGTCTCAGATATTAGGTGAGAACAATAGAAGGGGTGGGAACAAAATCTCAAGGATCTAAGTACTACATCCATGATTAACATACAATATTCTACGCATACACACAAACTCACATCACAAGGCTACGCAAGGGTCCATCTAGACACTGGAAAGCAACATACTAATCCATGATACATAATTCATGAGCCAAGAGCCAATATCCATCTCACATAATCCATACCTCACACTTAGTGTCTTGATGGTTTTAGGCCACACGTGCACATGGTGAGACCATCCAAGCAAGACCACAATGACCTATCTCTTGTTGTATAAGGTGGTTAGCCTCTAAGAGATAGTCATCACACATAGGTGGGTAGTGGGTCCTAGCTGTATAACAACCTCACATACCCCCATCCTCAAGGTTCCCTGCGTCTGCTTCCTCGTATACACTCACCAAGTCTGCCTCATACGTCCTTGGAGAGGAATCACAACACAACACATGGCCAACCTCAAAAATAATAAGGATAAACTAGTTTAGCCATCAAAGTCATAAATAAACATCAAATAAGATTCAATTTCAGCAATAAAGCAAGAAATACGTGCAATGTAACCATGAGGGCTATGAGTAAATAAGATCAGAAAGGGTGGCTAAACCATTACAATCAAACATAAACAAAATTTCGGCCTTCATAGTCAATCAAAAATCATCAATAACCATATAAGAAGTCTTCAATCTTTAAAATTGCACTCTTTGTGACTGAATGCTGTACTGAGGAAAGGAGAGGGCATTTATCGATAAACATTATCACTCGTGGTTTGTTGATGGACTAATATGGGAATTAATACTCATCCATTTACCTGCTTGCATCGCGTTTTCATAGTCATGCCACCAGCCGGAGAGCGTGCATTGGTGGTAATAATACGCTGGCAATGTAATGCAATGGCTCGGGAAAGTAGGCAGCAGCAGCGAGAACCACTTGCCTGGCGATACCTCTTGGAGAAGGGCACAAAGGTACTCACCTAATGGGAATTATGCAAGCTGGGACGTACCCATAACTAACTAACCCAAACGCTTCATCAAAAAGCAAACAGCCGTTGTCACTCTTTCAATTCGATTTGTTACGCCATTAGCACGATGATATCGCGGCACAATTCTGTAGGTTGCTTCGCCATGCCGCGTGGCGCCGTTTCAGCAGACCTGAAAACCACGCTGCCATTGGCAACGCAGCAGTAAATACCGGCTGGCGCAATATTGCAGGCGTGATGGTGGCGGCTGGCGGCCATTAATCCACGATTGTCGTAATACAAAACAAGTGGGGATGTCTGATTATAGATGTTAATATAGCAATTATATCAATATAGAGCTGCATAGTTTCTTGCATCTCTGTATGGACAAAGGGATTTGACTTCGCTAATGCCAACTCCCAACATCATATGGGCAGCTAGGCATAATGTAAACCAATACAATTGTACTCCAAAGGCTGTAGAAGGGTTTAAAGCCTTGCTGGATTGTGCTTTGTTCAAATGGCAGGAGAAGCCAGTGATCCCCATTCCTAAAGAATCAGTTAGATAGGTTATGTGCAGCCTTAAGCATGTTTTCCTCCCCTAAAGGCTTGCTACTACAACAAAGTTTGGGGGCTCAGAACAAATAAAAGAATCTATGAAACTACCTTTTGGCTACTCTTATATATATATATATATATAGATTTTCAACCACACGTGGGTTGGACCTCAATCATTCCATTCATTCCATAAAGTTATTACAAGACTCATTTCCAAAATGAGGAAGGTCGTACAATAATGTTATAATAACAATGATATAAGAATCCTCCTTGAATACAAATGAGGAGTAGTGCATATACATAGGAGTGTGAACAACGGTGTAAAGAGATGCAAGTAATTAATTTTGAGGCACTCTCAAATCTACGAGAGTCGCCATCTAGAGGCAGTGACTTGTGTGGGTGCATTCCTTTTATTTAAGTGGTATAAATTTACTTCCCCATGCTGGGATATGAGTAGAGAGGTTGCACTAGAAAATCAGCAACCTCTAGACACATGCACAGTACTGCCTGTACAGAAGGCATATAAAGGTTACATTTGCTTTGAACCAAAGAATAATCAGAATTACATCCAAATGCACAATTGCAGCAATTGTTAGGAGGTGGCATTCCTGGCCATGGTTTTCCCTAAGCTGTACATCCCCAATGAAACCCTCCTCGAAAACCTTCAGGATCTAAATCCATCTCAGGAAAATACGCAGCATCCGTTCGTGAAAGTAGCTGGGTGTTTAACTAAACTCAACCAGAGGTACACTGCCTAAGGAAAACAAAGGGTTTGAACCACTTAAAACACAGCAGCCCCCTCATTGAAATAAGTATCATTTGGAAGACTTACACTGACTAACCGAACATAGCATTGAATAAAAGAATCGCTTAATTATTAAAGGCGGTGGGGCGGAAATGAGCTGCCATTTACGTTATCCCTGAAGTCGGTTTCGTTTCGAAAGTACGGCAATTTGGCGGGGCTAAACAACAATAGCAATTTCATTTTACGGACAATGAAAATTCGTCTAATTGTTTAAATCAATTCCCCAATTACATCAATATAAAAATTATATTTCTTTTTTTAAATCATTTCATTCTAAAAATAACTAAATTGTACACTTGCATGCACCTATTATAAAAATACATTTAAACATATATATATTTGAATATATAAATAATTATATATACACAAATATACATATTATTTAAATATTAAAATTAATTACAATTTTCCAAAACACATATTAAATGTATCTTATAAATATATATATATATATACCAAAAACCCCAATATTAAATTCGAAAGAAAAGGTAGGTAGATGAAAGTTTAAATTTTGTTTTCCTTCAAGATTGAAATTAATCATAGTAGAAGATATGCCGATTGGAAGGGTAACAATCAAGTGATCAGTAATTTTCCCATCCACTTGTATTTAAAGCGATATGTTTTAAGTTTTTGCATGGGTGAAATCTCCAGTTGAGGGAACGCATGCATTACTTGAAAAGAATCTTTAGTTAACTACAACAATCATCTCAATGGAAATCTTTAATGAACTGACTTATTCTAGGCTGAAGACGGAATTCATGACAGAGCAAGGAGCGGTGGTTTCTAGCTGTAAGTCAGGCATTATTTATAAGTTAATATGATGACAACAAAAGACAGGATAGAGGATTAATATACGCATGGACTTGTGTCAAGGTCGAATCCACCAGTTTCAAATTGGACTTAAGTGAATGAGTAGAGAAGGTGGCGGTATACAAGGTAGTTGTAATACATAGCCAGCGTCCTCAGCCAAAACTGGCCCAGGCACACCGAATGGGGTGAAACATTTAAAGTTTAGAAGCTTTATTTATGAACTTCAAAGTGCAAAATGTGGTATTTGTTTAAATCGAAAGAACCTTGACATAGGCTTGCCCCACAGGGATATACTCAAATCTGTTGTACGAGATATATATAGCACCTTTCTCAAGCTTAAGAATACATTTTTTACTTAAAAGAATATTGACCTACAGAGTTGACAATGACTCGATAAGCATTTAAAGTTTTCAGAGTTCAGATATCATTTGAGATTGGTAATATCAAGACCACGTCTTAAGGGATATGGCATTAAACAAGACACACAAACAACACCTAACATACTGTTGGCAATAGAGGAAGTTAAATCAAATTTTCTGCAAACGGATCTTAAAAGCTCTACAATCAAGATATGGAAGAGCACGGTTCAATAGATGTTTTTAAATCAATTCATCTTTTCAAAAGAATACTAAAATTTAATTTGAAACTTCCAAATCTTTCACGACAATCTTTCCAATTTCACAACATTAACATTTAAAGCTTTAAAACAAATAAAATCTTTTTCATTGTACATGCAATCTTTTCCAAGAAAATATCTAATTCTAATAGTCTTTTCCAATTTGTATTACAATAAAAACAATAAAGAACATGTTTCAGATGCTTGAAGAATTGAAGTTTGAAGTAAAGCCTCCCCTTCAGATTCCAAAATAATCAAAAGCTTCTTCCAAATTATCCACTTTTCCAAAAAGATAAAAACAAAACTAGAGCCAAAATCTTATGAGAGCTTCTTTTCCAATTTTCAACAACTATTTTCTAAAAATATCTTTTCTCATTGTCATGAAATAGCCTCTTTCCTCTTTCAGTTAATGCAAATATTATCTCCGATAATTAATTCCCAACAACAGTGTTTAATTAATTTTTCTAACACATGTCCCAAATAAAATATCTTTTCAACCAAATCATAGATATTTCCTCTAATATAATTACAAGATATTTATTCATTTAATAATTCATAATTCACATATTAATTTCTAATTAAATTTAATCTAATTAATTTTATTACTTTATAAAATAAATTTAATCTCAAAGATTAAATCACTTTACAAAACAAATTCAATTTAATTAATTAAATCAAATATAAAACTTCTAACAACATTAATCAAAATTAATTAAATAATCATTAAAAACCACTATAAGCATTAATTAACATTAATTTCCCATAGAACATACCTTGCAAAATAAATAAACAACAAGGCAAATGTGGACAACATAACAACAAAGCATACCAAAATAAAGACTGACGACACACTTGTGACTAGGGTTGTGGCTTGACAAGGAAACCCTCTTACTATCTCCCAATCAACTATACCGTTGGGAAATGGACATGCTCAAACCTGTGAATCCAGATGGAGCCGATGTCCTATACCTACAATCCTACAATAAAACATGTTATACATGTATATAGATCATAAACAATCACACCGCGAAAAGAAAATTGTGGAATCACAGGGCACTCACAAGCGAGTGATGCAATCTCGTTCCCTTCACCAATATAGTGTCACATCAAAACTGATAAATCTAAAACAACAATTAATTGCAAATGAGCATATAACAATATCAACTCAAATAATCAACTATGCTAACCAGAAAGCATGTCATAAACAATAATCATCCATAAAGTGTACCATCACATCACAATATAAAAACCATCATCGTTCCAATGCCAGCGATCAAATAACAACATAGCATCATGGTTTATCAAAGTAAAAGCACTGTCTAAAAATATAAGCAAATCGGAGGGGTGCTACAAATTATAATCATCTCCACCATAACACATTAGCCCTAGGTAGACTAGATATTCATTTTTTTTTCTCAATTTACATATTGCCAAATAAATTATCATAATTCTATAAGATGCAAATTTAAGAAGCTAGAGATTCAAAGAATGATCATTTACCCTAGATAGAATCTTTACTTTAAAACACAATATAGGATACAAGGGTTAATTATTACCTTCTTAAAACAATTCAAAATTCAAAAACTCTATTTTGTTAAATAAACATGTTTATAGGATAATCACAACATTAAGCATGGAATTAAGTTAAATCATCTATTTATTCACCAAAATAGTATAATTGAACTAATCAAGGTGTCACAATTTGTAGATGGGTTGGGTCTCACATCATTCTTATCTCTAAGAATATATCTTGCACTTAACAAATTCAGATTCCCTTTGGCTATTCCAAATAATATTTCTCAAATTAAGGGCCTTTGAATTAAGATTCCTAGACCTCTAAGTAGTACTATTATCATTCCTTTTGTTTAAGAACCCTTGAATGGGGATGACTTGTGAAAATTTATATTTGCATAGATCCAAATTATTTCAGAATTATTAATTTAAACATGTTTCTTAAGCACACAACTTCTATTGGGTCAAGATCCCATCCCTCATGCTTTCCAAAACTTGAAAGATGTTTTTGATAAAACCCTTGAAACCATTGTTCTTCACTTCAATAATTCAATTCTCCAATTGCTATGTATAATTTGTCTTCTTGATATATCCAATTTTAAAGCTTCCAATCCTCTCAATTCAATTTCACCTTTACTTTTCTCCAAGAAATTTGATAACAAAACCTATATTTTCTTTAAAATAATTAATTAATTATATTTCCTTTATTTAAATTCGTAATAATTCCTAATTTAAGAGTGTAGGATAAATTCAATATTACATAATAGATAAATTGACTTTATTGAAAATCTAATCATTGAATAATACGCTTGCTTTTCTATAGAATCAACTTAAATAATACTTATGAATACAAAACCTATTTATGACATCATGAGGATAATTATTTTTTTGATTTCCCAAAAAAAAAAAGACCTATCTTTAAAGAAAAGTTAAAAAGTTGTACTGAAAATAATTAAAATAATTGAATAACCCTCTAAGAATATCCAAAATAATTATCCCAGTAATTATTTTCCAATTAGTTAAATCCACCCACATCTTTGATTCATCCTTGAAAATAAAGGTTGTTACCAAAAATAATCAATATTAAACAATTAAATAAAAATCCTAATTCTATTCATAATAGTTATTTCATAAAATTTATCATTTTTTCCCAAATAATTTATTCCCCTTAATAAATTTGAATTAAAACTAGAGTATCTAAATATGTTGATTCACTTGGATCACTTCATCCTACAAAATACATCAAATAAAATTGAAGATTAATCTAAATAATAATTTATAATCCATGTTACATAAATGATTGGGCAATAATTTATTTGGATAATAAATCAATAATCAATAACCCATATGATAAAAAAATCATCATAGTGCAAAATATAAAGTACCATTTGTTGGGACCCAATTTGAAAATTTGAAAAATCCATCTAAGTTATTTTCCATTTTGTAAATTTTGCCAAAAAAAAAATTCTTGGACGTCATTCATTCCCCTCTCATATGTTGAAAATGCCAAAAACCCATAAAAAATCATAAGTTTGGATGTCTTTTTTCTATTTCTTAAGTAATAAGTGTTTTTGTTCAATTTCGTGAGAGTGTTGTTTGCATTTTTAATGGTTCAAGAACCTCTTGAACCTCCAACATGGTTCAAATATTTCGCAAAATGTTGACAAGGAACAAAGGTGACATGTTGTCAGCATGTTCAAGAGTTCCTAAACTTTCTGAAACGTTGATAGGGAGAAGGATGTTCATAATATCGACAAGAACATGGGTTCTTGAACTTGCCAAATCACCAAAGCATGAACGAGAAAAAAGTAAAAAGAAAAGATAAGGAATGGAGGATGGATGAAGGAGATACCAACGAATTCAAGAGTTCTAGAACTCACATAAAGGCTAACATAGTTCAAAGGAGGACAAAAGATTTGGAAAAGTTTCAAAGATGATGAAAACATTGACAAAGACAATGAAGATTGGTTATTGGGGGGTTCACAGGTTCTTGAAACTATTGAGTCTCTAATAAAGTTCAATATGAGCCAAAGTCTTTGAAAAATGGAGTAAAGGCTAAGTTAATAGTTTAAAGGTAAAAAAGATGCCTTAAGGATATTCAAATTCCATTACCATTCCAGTTACACCACATATGCTTTCTAGATGCCATGAATACAGTGGTTAGTTTCTTAGCTACTTGTCCTTGCTAGATCTAGACCATTCATTTTGAGTGAGAATCATCCTTAGTCATGGATTGCTTAATTTAAATATTGAATACATTAATTCCTTAGCTACCAATATGTCCTTTCAACTCCCTGGGTGCATGGGTGTGGAATTTTTGATATAATATATATGCAATTTCTTCATTCATTCAAAGGGTTGGTCATCCTTGGTTTCCAAACATCTGCAAGTGAAAAAACAGTCTAGGGTTTCAAATTCTACTAGTATAGTCCATTTTGAGAAGTATTTTTATGTTTCTCATAAGATTTATAATAGTTATGTGATATTAGTACATGAATGTCTCCTTGAATACTTGTAGATCTTTAGAGAATTCTTCAATCGGTTGGAGTTTCTCTTACTATATTTAATGGTATTCACGTAATGCATATCAAATAAATGTAGCATCATTCTAATTATTTACAAGAATTGTAATGGTCTATTGCGCATTTCATATTATTTTTTGCAGTGTGTGGATGGATTATTAAGTATGCTCTCTATTTGATCTTATATCTTTGGTGTATGTAAGTGCATAGCTTGTCATCCATTATTTTTTTAATTTCTTGGTCATCTTGGTAAATTGTGACTCTGTACCCATGGAATAGGCATCCATCTTGGAAATATTTGATTAATCATACTCTTTAAAATGGACAAATCTTTAACCAGTAGATTAGAGTTAGCTTATGGTATATGTTTAGTTCATGATTCAATATTGTAAATAGGGAAATACCATTAACAAACCTTATTAGTTTCTCTAAACTTATGGGATCAGGGCCCTCTCCCTGATTTTTTAATTAAAAAACCTTATTATTTTGTCTATCCTAGTGAATCATGTATACTTGTCTTCATCTTGCATTTCATGAAATAATGTTCTTAATAATTATATAAGAGGTTTTATGCAATTGGTTAGCTTTTAGCCAAGGGACAATATTTTGGATTAAAATTACTTTGGATTCAATTGCAAACTATAAACCTTGTACCATTTTTTTATCACCTTTAATGTTGCCAGGATGACTGTAGGAACACTCTCCTAGGTCTAAACTAAGACCAAAGTGAAGGAGAGCTTATCATTTCTCATTAATTGGCCTTTAAACTTCCTTAGTTTGTTGACAAACCCTCATTTTTTCCCTCTTGAAGACAACCCTTTGCCTTGAAGGTAATAAGAGTTCTAGGATTGTGGAGAAATAATTTTAGGAACCAACACCATCTAATATGGGGCAATAAAATATTGTGGGAAGTTTACATGTATGCTATCAATATCTAAAGGAATTTCAAGAAAAAAGGAAAAAAGGAAAATATTATCAATAATAATGATATCAAGTTTAATAATAAGCAACATAGCTAGGGATCCTAGTGCTAATACCATTTATCAAATATTCCTTTGAACAAGGCTTTTCTAAATAGAAATCCATAGAAAATTATTACCAAATATTGAAATGTCAACAATAGAAAGTGGTATTTGTTGTACCAGAAAAGCATTTTTGGGTGATATATAGTCTCCAACACCAAATTTAAGACCATCATTGGTACTACCATCCATGTTGAATAAAGATAATCCAATCTTAGAGATGAATCCCTATGACATTTTATTTGTGACATAAACCTTCCCCGTTGAGCTATAGGAGGTGAAACACCTCTTCCATTAACAATTATAGGTGAATTGAACAAATTCACACTTAATTGTGAATATTGATACCTATAAAAATCCAATTTTGAGATGTTTTCAAGAGGTATTAAACATAACACTTCTGATTCACGATATAAAATCGGTTAGGTAAATCAATGAAGAAGTCATCTTTTAGTGTTGTCTCCCATGCCCAATAAATTTGCTTAAAAATAAAGAGCTCTAAAATATGGTGCCAATTTGGAAGTCTATATTGTGGGAACAAAATATTGTCTATTGATGAAGAGACCACAATGTAATCATTACTCAGAGTGATCAATTATGTAGAATACGAGAGACAACTCCCTTAGAAAAAATATTTTTTATTAGATCCAAGAAGTTCTTGTCCTTTTATGAGTATGAAGATACTAATCCAAATTCAACGCCCCAAAATGAGAACTAGTCATTCTTAGAAGAGAAGTGATACAAAAGGTGATTGATGCTAAATTTTATCATGTTGCGTGATTTCTATCACATTGAACATGATGGATTGTTGCATGCATAGATGCAATTTCATCATAAAATGTGGTTTAGTGTTACAAATCCATACCAAAATATGTGTGCCATCAAATACAATTACACATATTGTGCATAACATATTTGGATCAACAATAAAGTTTGTACAATATCTACATCTTCAAAATGGTTAACACACAATGTTGTACATTTTTTCCATGGAATTCCATGTTGAATCACACTTCCACATCCTATGATATGTTAGAGAAATTGTTTGTACAATATTTGTAATCAACTTGTGCACCTATAATATAACAACCCATCAACTACTACTTAAACCTCAAGTGATATGCCATCATTCTATGTAGCTATCATTCTTGTAATGTTAAATGCACATTTATAACATAACTGGAAAGGACATAGAGAACATAGATCCAAAGTTTGCAAATAACATCTAATAGAAGTTGTTCTTAGTATCATAGCATGAGGGAATTTAGAAGATAAACATTCATACATCTCTCTTGATAGTGTTCCATGTAAAAAATACATAAATTAATAGTTTTTTTTAATTTAAATTTTATATTTTTCTTTCATGTTTCTCTTGCATCATCCCCAAATCTATCAATATAGCTTCTACTTATAACACATCTAGATTTCCATTTTTTAAAGGATTTCCCCTTGTAATTTCCCCAGGTTCTAAATCAATTGTATTTGAGTGCATATTTTATTTTTTATTCTTGAATTGATTCCACAACAAGATTATTATGCATGTTAGCACTCATGTACAACTATCAAAGGAAGAAACACAACAATTTTTT